>JAUMJK010000245.1:4882500-5100000 GCA_033558105.1 Coccyzus lansbergi
AGGGTTCGCTCATATGAATTAACTGCTCATCAGTATGAGTACAGAGGTCTTTATCTACCAAAGTAAATAGTTGGGATAATTGCGTGAAAATAAGGTTCATGATTAGAAACAAAAAAGAGATTAGTCTCATATAGAAGAATCTAGTCACTGATTTCTTCAGGAGAGGTCAGTTGTCTTCTATCAGAAAAGAGTCAGAAGAGCTCCGTTGTTTCTGTCTTTAACAGATCTTTTTCCATTTTTAGTTTCATGCAATAATTAAATTCCCAGGAGTGATGATTTAGTTATCAAGATAATTCCTTGCTTAACAGTTATCGAGCTTTTCTAGTCAATAGCCCAGTTGTGGTGTGGGTTATTTTATTTTAAATGAGAAGCTGATGTTATTTCCTGTCACAAAAGTGATATTTCTTTTTTCCTTTCTGTCATTTGACAGTAAACTTTGTTAGTTATGAAACTAGATGATTCTGTGTGTTACATGAGTCACTTACTATTAGTCTCACTTTTTATGGAATTGAATTTGCCTATTTTTTTCACTCATGGGAATATGAGTTTATTGTTTTGGACTCATGATCTGAAAGAGGTGCCTGCTAGTGGCATAACTGGAGGGAATATTTTTCTATCTTTTTCCACTCATCTTTGTGGGCTTGTTGAAGGACAGGAGATTTTTTTTTCCCCAGGACATGCTGCTTCATTTTTTTTCCTTCCTCAACAGAGGAAATCTCACACTTTCACCACTTTGACACATCACTGGCTGTTAGAGAACATGGAGCCCCTGTTTACTGCTGGTTCTTGAGTCTTAAACAGCCCTTCACTGCTTTTATTATGCCATTAATTGCACTTAATACAGCTGCATTTCTAGTACGCCTGGCTAAGCTCTGAAAATTAAGTAGAGGGTACTTTGTTATAAAATTCACTGTAATGAGCTCTGGTGGGACAGGGTCTGTTAAGTTTGAAATTACCTCAGGCCATTTCCAAAGGACTTCTTAAAATATTTCACATCTATAAAAGTTTGCAACTAGATAAATAGCCAAAAGTATGGTTGAGAAGGAAAAAAAACCCATAGCCCCACAATATGCACTAGATGAAATATGAACACATTTAATACCAAATTGTTACATTTATTTTAAACATTTATTATCTCAAGTAATTTGTTAAACAAAAAGTTTTCCAGCTGGCAGCATGTAAATGTTAGGTGTTTGGTTGACACAGTGAGTTTTATGCATGCTATTTTTGGTTTTGGTTTCTTAATCCAGACCATACATTCATGAAACTGGAATAAATTTAGGACTCCCTCTGGGTTTACATAAATTGGTTCAAGAAGGGGTCACACCTCTCAGTACAGAAACCTTATAAGAACTGCTGCAACTATTAGCCAATTAGCTTAATGTTACAACTAACAGCCTGTACTGAGTACTGATCTCTGGTATCTGCCTAAATAAATTACTTGTACGCCTTCAATTCCCTCAGTGTTCTTCAGCCATATGACTGCTGTAATGCTTTGCGGCTAATAAAATTTCAGATTGATTAGTTTATTGGGTAGCTTTACCAAAACATCCAAGTAATCCTTTATACAGTCATTAGAAACGGATCCAAAATGAATTCACTGGGGACCAAGTGGAAAAATATCCCTTGGATGAGCATTTCTGAGCCTTAGATACATTGGCACATATTGGGTGGAGGATCTTCTGTGGGTTTAGTGCAGCAATTTATCTACGTTTTGTAGTTAAACTTTAAGCATGAAGTAATTAGAGGCCCCCAAGCTTGAAATTAATGCATCTTTTTTTCCCCCCTTTTAATGGGCTCTAGACAAGCTTGCCAAGCTAAGTATTTCATGGATGTGAGTTGTATGTCGAAGTTCTGTACCAGACTTCCAGATAAGTTAAAATCTTAGAACAGTTTTCTTTTATTTTGTGATTTTGAATGTAGAAATGGGTAGAAAGTCTGTTAGTTACCAAGGGTCAGCCTGCAGCCTGTTGTGTCATGCAGAAATATTCACTAGTCGATAATCAAATACACTGTGGCCATTAAAAACTGCACCTGTTGTCCAGATGGGCTAACAATAAACATGACACAGTTCATCATGCTTACAGAATAGGGTGGACAGAAAGCTTTGGGGGATGTTTCCAGTGTCTTCCTCTGTTTATCTAGACCTTAAAATCTTTACTGTTACGTGGCTGGGAGTAACTGGGTTAGAGCATTTCAATCTTGGAATCACTCTGGCAAGTTGTTCCAAGGAACTACATGGAGTTTTGTGTTTCTTTTGAGTTTTGTACTCAATTAGCAGCTCTCTATAGTAAGTAAGTAAACTATTATTTGACAAAGAATGGAGCAATAAATCTCTGCATGCTGAGAAACATTAAATAGCCCCAAATTTGTTCTAACTTTAAATGGAAATAAAGCTTGTTCTCTCAGCCAAATTTCATCCATAAACAAGATATTTTTAGTGCTATGAATAATTTATTAATTTAGGTAATTTTATATTATGACAAGTTATTGAACACACGATTATGTGCAGTACTGCAATATAAAACATAGACTGAAACCCCACCTTCATTGAATAACTACTTTATTAAAGGGGTTAGTATGAAAAGTACTTCAAAAGTCATAAAAGCCCATATAAAATTTCTCTTCTAGCAACATCCTTTAATGGATGAACAATTTTGAGGCAGGAGACATTTAGAGATTTTGCTTGAATAACCATCTACCCTGCACACTGTTTAAAATATACTCATTGCCTTTTTACCTTCACTATTTAAAATGTGGTAAATTTACCAATGTGCTTAAATTTAAAATGATACACCTAAGTATTTTTTGGATCAAGGCACGACATACTGGGGACATTGCTAAGATCCACTTCACCTACAGTTTTGGAAAATATTTGATTATTTACTTTTCAGAAGTAAGTGACTAGATAAAATTTATTCTGTTAAGTCACCTTGAAGCATCCTCCTAATTTTATCAAGCTCATAAGCCTAAATAATTTTATTTCAGTAAACTGAAGGACAAAATTCAGGAATAATTTATTAGTTTAAATATTTCCATGAGTTTCCAAAAAGACCAGACACAATAGTTTTCAGTAAGTTTAACGCAGTATGATGTCAGCTGGGAGTGCTGGGAGCTAGCTTGAAATGAGTTAGAGGTAAGAGAAAAGTGTCAAACTGGATAGTTGATAGATTCGAAAGTGTATAATTAGCAAGTACTAGTAATTAGTATCTTGCATGTTGATAAGCTGGCAGTGTTACTTGAAGTGATGCCCTGATGCCACTTCGTGTCATTCACTGGTTCCAGAGGAAGAAATAACAATGAATACAGATGAACGAGTCCATGTGAACCTCATGAAGTTCAGCAAGGCCAAATGCAAGATCCTGCACCTGAGTCAGGGAAATCCCCAGTATCAATACAGAGTGAGGGATGGGTTTATAGAGAACAGACCTGTGGAGAAGGATTTGGAAGATACTGTTGGATGAAAAACTGAGTATGTGCTTGCAGTCCAGAAAGCCAATCATATCATGAGCTGCATAAAAAGGTGTGCAGCCAGCAGATCAGCACTGGTGATTTTCCGCCTCTACTCCAGTTCTCATAAGGCCCAAACTGGAGTACTGTGTCTAGTTCTAGGGTCCCCAACAAGAAAGATATGCAGCTGTTGTAGTGGGCCCAGAGAAGGTCCACAAAAATGATTAGAGGGCTGGAACACCTCTTTTATGAAGAAAGGCTGAGTGAATTGAGGCTGTTCAGCCTGACAAAGGTTCTCCAGGGAGATCCTTACTGCAGACTTTCAATATAGTAAAAGGGCTTATAAGAAAAACTGAAGATTTATTTTTTTTTTTTTTTTTTGCCAGGGCCTGTAGTGACAAGACCGTTATAGAATAAGTTAGACTAAATGTACTCTTTTTTCCTGAATAGTCTTGTTTAACATTAGTAGCACCCAGCTTGAGCTGTAACCTAAAAACTAGTAAGAGAGGAATTGGAAACCTTTACTTGGACTTTATTTTGCAGAATCTTAGGTTTGGACCTTATTATGGTGGCTGGCATGCATAAATCCATAACAGGACAAGAGGCAACAGTTCTAAACTGTTTAGATTAAGGTTAAGGAAGATTACCATAAGGATGGTGAGACAGGTTCCCTGGAGAAGCTGTCAGTGTTCCATCATTGGCAGTGTTCAAAGTCAAGTTGAACAGAGCTTTGAGCAGCCTGATTTGGTGTAAGATGATCCTGTGTATGGCAAGGCGGGTTGGACTAAGCGGTCTTCAATGGTCCCTTCCAATGCAAACTGTTCTATCATTCTGTGAAAAAAAATGATGGATGATTTTGTCCACAAGCTAGCGTTAGGCTTGGTTTGTATGTTCAGTATCACATTTTGATGAGAGCTGGAGCTCAAAAGATGACGTTGCCCTTTTGCCCTAAGGAGATAGTGTTTGCGCTATTTGCTGCTATAGGCAATATAAAAACACCAGGATTTACTTCCCTAGGAGTTTTGTCAGGTGTTTGCCAAAAGACAAAATTATGCTCTTGCATTGAGCCCAAGCAGTAGTTGTTGTCAATATAGTAACCAAAATAAAGATTTGGTGGGAGAAATTCTGTCTTCACTAATTGTTATGCATTCCTTATATTTGTAATACGGATTCTAAGGAAATAAAATTTAAAAGCTGGCATTTTGAATTGTGTTTTGACACTTGATTTACAGCTCTGATTATATATGACTTAGCAGTACTTCACTTTCATTTCTAGCCTTCTGGTTTTGGAAGAGTTTAAACATAGCGCTTTCCCTAGTGTAGAGACATTATTATTTTTTAGGTGATTAACCTGAAAACAAGGGTAGAATCATAGAATAACCAGGTTGGAAGATACCTACCAGATCATCGAGTCCAATCATTCCTATCAAACACTAAAACAATGTCTTTTAGCACCTCATCCACCTGTGCCTTAAACACCTCCAGGGAAGGTGAATCAACCACCTCCCTTGGTAGCCTGTTCCAGTGCCCAATGACCCTTTCTGTGAAATTTTTTTTCCTAATGTCCAGCCTAAATCTTCCCTGGTGGAGCTTGAGGCAGTTCTTCTTCTTCTGTCCCCTGTCACTAGGGAGAAGAGGCCAGCACCCTCCTCTCTACATATTGCTCTCTGTAACTACCTGGAAGGAGGTTGTAGAGAGGAGGATGCTGGCCTCCTCTCCCAAGTGACAGGGGTCAGGACGAGAGGAAAGGGTCACAGAAAGGGTCATTGAGTATTGGAACAGGCTGCCCAGGGAGGTGGTTGATTCACCTTCCCTGGAGGTGTTTAAGGCACAGGTGGACAAGGTCCTGAGGGGCATGGTTTAGTGTTTGATAGGAATGGTTGGAGCACTCTCACCAGTGCTGAGTGCAGAGGGAGAATAACCTCCCTGGACCTGCTGGTCATGCCATTTCTGATGCAAGCCAAGATACCATTGGCCTTCTTGGCCACCTGGGCACACTACTGGCTCACGTTCAGTCAGCTGTCAACCAACATCCCCAGGTCCAGAGGCTGACAGTTTCCGTAGCGGAATGCTATGAGAAACTGTGTCAAAGGCTTTGCTGAAGTCCAGGAAGATCACATCCACAGCCTTTCCCTCATCCAGCAGCCGAGTCACTTTGTCATAGAAGGCAATCAGGTTAGTTTGGCAAACCTACCTTTTGTGAACCCATGTTGACTGGGCCTGATCACCTAGTTCTCTTGCATGTGCTTCATGATAGCACTCAGGATCACCTGTTCCATGAGGAACAGGTGGTCACAACCCTTTGAGACTCCATTATCAATAACAAAATGAGAGAAGAATCTTCTTCCCTTTTGATGAGGAGTCCTTAAAACTTTGTTGGAGTGAACAGTAGCTTTTTTGCAGTGTGATTTTAATGAAAGGTATGATTTTTTTTCAAATTGCCTCCAGCACAAGGCTCTTTAAATGAGCATCAGAGGATTTGGGAATGGGGGTGTGCTTGCTCATGTTTAGTGAGTAAATTTAAATTGTTCAGCCATTTCAACTTAATAAATATCTGCTTCAGTATTTTCATTCCCAGCTATGTTGCCTTCTGGAACTTCACATGACTGAGAAAGTGATCCATTTCACTTCCCAGAATACAGCTTTAGCTCCTGTGATCATAATGAACTTCTTTCTCCTAAGGAACCTAGGTATGGTTGAAAGTGCCAGTTCAAACAAGCTAGCGTGAAATAGGAAAATTAAGGGAAGAATGGAGAAAAGGGTGGAAAGAAAAGACAAGTTGAGGTAGTGTAAAAATGGAAAATATGTGCTCAGTCCTTTCCAGGATTTTTTTTCTACAATGGTTTTTCCTTCATTAACTTTTAACACATCAATTAATTAAGAATTAATTAACAATTCTTCTTTAGATGGAATATGTTTACACAGCAGTACAAAATAGCTCAGGGACTGGAGACAGCCCCACTCTAGTAACATAGATAAAAAAATTATTTTATCTTGCTTCTTGATAAAGTTTCATAGTGTTTTCCAGCACAGCTAGACCTTTATCAGTGTCCACATTAACCTACTTACAGCTAGTCCACATTTGCCTGTGCTATCACTGTAAAGACTTAGCTCAGCTCAAGGTATTATGTGCCAATTGTTCAAAAGGATGGTTGAACCCCACAAAACAAATGGATTAGCAACACAGGTGTGTTGTATTTGCACTTGAGAGCAGTTTAGTCCCTGTTGCCTTGTTAGTTGCATTGTCAGCAATACTCAAGCGGCCATCTGAAGTGTCATCTAACTAGCGAACCTAAAACATTACTTCAGTGGAACTACAGATTTCTGTTTGAGAACCAGGGAAGAGGTACAAGCCAACAAGGGAGCTGCACCTTGAGCTGTCAGTGCAGTGGAGACCACTTCTTTGCTGCCTGAAGTTATTGAGAAGGTTGCAAATGAGGCACAACTTTAAAATTCTTTTTTGATTATCCCTAATTCTTCCTTTCAGTTTATGTTCTTCAAATTATTTTTCCTTCATTAGGAGTGTTTTGCCATCTGCTTTTCTTTTTATATATAAAGAAGTCACAATTTTTTTTCCTGAAATCATCGCTCAGCAAAATAAGCCTTTCTTTTCAGAAGATATCTGTCCATGAGCTGTTTCAGCAATGTCTGTATTTCCTTCTTTCCGCGGTGCAGAGGTCTCTTCATTCCTCAGTTTCCTTATTTCCTGCAGAAGGAGTCAGTATTGTGTGAGAATCGTTCTCAGGAAAGTTTGAGATAGAATTTTTCAGTAATACTTCTGGAAAATTTAGGGCAGTTTTGCTCAATAGTGAATTTTTCTAGTGCATTCTCCATCTTATTTGTAGAGTGAAGTAGAATACACATTGTATTCTGGTTTGAGCTAAGGTAGAATCGATCTTGTAACTTTTCAGCTGAGTCTCATTTAAGTAACTTCATTTTCTGAAATGTAACTGCAGGTTTTTCAGACAATGTCAGTCTCTAGAAGTGATAACTTAAAAGTTAAGATTGCCACCCAGCTCGTGGGGCGTTGGTATGCAGAAAGGCCATTGTTTATATTTATCCATATGGAAACTATGGATATCCTAGAGGAGTCTGAATGCAGTACATCAAAGGATGAAATAGGGTCACACCTGCAGGGAGGGGCAGACAGGACAGGTGACAAAAACAACATTATGTGTATGTCATACTCAGGGATAAAACAGAGGGGTCATGAGGGTTGAGTCCTCTTCTGTTATGGTTGGCATCTAATACCGACTTCGTCTGTCTTTTTGCCCCTGATCTCAGATATGTGCATTCCTGAGTCCAGCCTCCATTTGCTGCTGACTCCAGTCTGGGACCTTTCCCTGTGTCTGTTCTGCACCACTGTTGGTGACATATTCACTGAGGGGTTCCATTCTGTATATTTGTATGTATGTTGTTGTTTTCTTATTAATATTATTTACCTTTTTTATTACTGTTTAATTAAAGAAATTTTTGTTTCCAACCTACAAATATCTCATTTCTGTTTCTGATGATGGTGAGTGGTGAGGAGGACAGGGCTGGGCAGACAGAACTGGGCTCCGCAACTGCCCTTGTTTAGCTGCTGACCTGGCTGAGGAAGGGCTAAGCTGTGATAATTTGGAGTAATTTTGCATTTGTTAAGGCAAAGCCTTTGTGATTAAAAACTTGTCAGTATTTGTAGAAAATAGCTTACTGTATTTCTGACTTGTCCACCTACAGCATTGTTGAGTGGAAGTGTGGGTTTTGCAAGTAAATTTATCAGATTTTCAGGTATCGTGAACAAAATAAGGTGTTATTTGTAGAGCAAACAATTTAAATCAATCCCAAATTTTTATAATGGAAAATGTCAGAATACAAACTGTCTTCCAGGAGGCTACTAAAAGAAATAAGAAAAATAGATAAATATTGTCAGGCAATATTTTTTTTGCAGGATATGTAAAGGTTGTGGGTGACAGGAGTTCAGGGTTGAGTTTGGTCAATCTCCACTCAACTCCATATTTAAGTACCGTATTTTAATATTTTCTGGGGAAAAAGAAGCCTTTTCTGTTCAAATTAATGAGCTTCAGTTACGAATTACATAGTTGTGAAAATCGAGTTCTTCAGCTGGACTGAGTCAGCATAAGTAATAATTTGTTTAAGAATTAAAAGGCAATGTTAGAATGCAACAAAATATGAGTAGAATTTCAAGGACATTATTTCAGTAAAATTTCAGTTCACAGACTACTGAGCTGTTATATCAAGCAAATTATTTCTCTCTATAACAAATGCCTACATGTATTACCTTAGGTTTGGTGGATATGTAATAAAATGTAATTGTTCAGAAACTATGCGAATGCAATACATTATCAATGTAATTGTAAAGCTCTTAAGGAAAAAAAAAGGAAAACAGGAATGTATTTATCAGCGCTCATAGAAACTGAGAAAGAGCTCGAAATGAAACTTCGCCCCCAAAGTTGAGGTGACCATCTGTGTCCATGTCTGATTCAAGTACTGTATTGGGAATGAATTCTGATGCCTCTAAGTTCATTTGCTAAAGAATACCAAAATACTGGACTAGAATAATCCACTGAATTTTGATGATTAAGGTGTTAAAGATATATTTCAAATTGTGAATGCCATGCTGCTTCTCTTATAGTTGGACAGGCTTGACTTCTTCAGATAGTGAGTCTTAGCTATGATATAATCAAATAAAAGGAATACTTTCCTTCATTACAAAAAGAATATTGACCTAAATTAATTTCTGATGCTAATGAATGCAACTCTGCTGAAGTGAATGTGGTGCCTATACACAACAATCTCTTTGCCTGTAGAAAATTTGTTTCCTTTTTTTTTTTTTTAATTTATTTTTTTATTTTTATTACTAAGCTCTCGTTTCCATAAGTATTCTGGCTGTCTTCTGGTCAAACTTTTCTATAGTTCCCTTGTAAGTACTCTCCAAAGGTGAAGGAAACTGAACTTTTCTCACATGACCATTTAAAAAGATCTACTGCATATAAAAAGGGAAACATCAGTGGTATCCTGTAGCCAATAATAATAACATAAAATATTAACGTCTTATTTCTAATTTATTTTCTAGTTCATTCATGGTGAACTATATTAATTCTATATTAAGAACTGTATTCAGAACTGTATTAAATTCTATACTATATGCACTATAGTTCATAGTTATAGTTCTATACTCCATGAACTATATTAAGAACCTGATCCAAAGTGTTGGAAGGTCTTTCCTTTTACTACAGGAGCTTTGGCCTTTGACCCACCTTTTTTTATAAGCTGAGGTGCTTTTAAAAACAAACAGTTATATCTCCCAGCTGTAATGACTTAATCGCTTAACTAGTATTATGATGTGTGTGACAACTTCCCTTGAAGACTGCTTCAAGAGGGCTTGGGGATTTCCAGTGTAGTGCATGCATGGTCATTTTTCAGTCCCCAGTAGTTTTGGAATACTATTTTACCTCTGATAAAACATCTTGGTGAAAATGTCTGGTTTTCTTTTTCCATAGTGAAAAATAAAGAACCAGTCGCAGTAGATTTTAAACATTTCTTACAGTTCTGCTACTGCTGGTCTGGTAATGTCCTTAAATTTTTTCAGTTATTTTTTAAAAATGACCAGATTCTTAATAGTTGGATTTTTCTTATACTCTCTCTTATGAATAGAAAGAAGCAGCACAAGAAAAAATAATTGACTCATGGCACAGTTGGTTCTTACCATAATCCTCACTTAATTACATGGTCTAATTTGGCAACTCATACAGGTTTCTTCCCTGAAAGTATGGATTGCAGATTTGTACCCTGCCTGACTTCATTTATGAGTCTTCATTATATCTTTTTCTGACTGCGTCACAAAAAGGAAAAAAGGTATGTATTGTACAAACAAAGATGCCTTCTGCATGCAGCAGTCATAAAACCAAGTCGTAAAAGCAGTAAAGACCTAAACTCACTTTAGAATCAGAAACAATTCTAAATAGTTGTGCACTTGTATGTATCACCTACTTTGGTAGGATAACTATACATTGGTCAGTAATAGTCTGGTAATATCATAGCTAGAATTTGTATTCCAGAGATGAATACAACCCCAGCATTTGCCCCCAGCATTTTTAGTGTTCACTTAAAATAAGGGGGCCTGTTCTTTTTCAGCATTCATATTAGCTGGGGACCTTCCTTTTACTTAGCCTGTGGTAGGATGACAGGAAAAAGCGGGTACGTTAGAAATGCAGGTGACCAAAACCTGCAACTCTTTACATCATCAGATGAAGGATTTTCTTCTCCTCTGCAACCATGCACTGTTCTGTTGTCATTGTTACAGATTTAAATACTGTATCAAATGTGATATTTGTCTCTTTTCTTGGTGTCTGATACTAAGTTTTGAACATATTACCTGGTTCAGTAATACTTAAAGCTGAAGCTGTTAGTTTCTGAAGTTACATTTCACTTGCTGTCACAAGATGTTACATGTATTTCTTAAGAAAATTCAGTAGGTGGTTGTAGTCATGTAGCAAATGGTTGGCTTCCTGTGCAGACAGTTGTGAAATGTCTAGCCTTAGCGTTACACTGTGTGATGTAACAACTCTCACCATGATCTTCAATATATATATTAATAAAAAAATCACATCTGTTACTCCACCAATAATAATGAGAAGCTAATCCATTAGCTAGTTGTAAAGCATCTTATTATTTGTGTTTGTTATTCGTTTACTTTTTTGTTACCACAACTGAAATAGGTGTTTTTTGTCTGTCAGGAATTGCATTTCTCCACCGATCACTGAAAAAAAATAAAGTTAGTCCATAAAATGATGCAGTGAACCCACCAAAATAGAGGGAGAAGTAAGGAAGGAAAAGAGGGCTGTGCAAGAAAGCAGACCCCTGTATACAAGGATTAGATTAGGGGAAACTGGATATATTTCAGTGTTAGTGAAAACAGGGGGGATGTGAATCACAGCTTGCATGTTTTCAAGCCACCACTGCCTAAAGCGTATAAAGGCAATTGTATTGACTCTAAGAAGGAGCTGCTTATGTGTTTCGTTCACAGAAGATTCCAAAGTGACACTGCCAAATTTAAGGCAACAAAAAAAGGGGAGACACAGCAAAGGATGATTTCTCCTTCTTGACTTTCAGAAATATTTTATACCTTACTTCATGTAGATCGAACAGCTTTTGGTCCCCTTGACATACTAGTGGCATATGAAAGCCCGGTGGATGGATGGAGCGTTAGATTGGAAGTAATAAGGTTGTGCCTGACTTACCTCCACATTTGTAGCAGATGTTACAAATGTCATAACATGAACCTTTGGGATCAGATTGGAAAAAAAATCAAGACAACAGATGTAGACCTCTTAGTTTTACCAGCAAGTATAGCCTGACACTATATAACACTGTTCTGACTTGATGTTAATACCCTGTCCTCCTCCTGAGAACAGAATCAGTGACACTAACCATTTCTGTAGCACTGAAGCTGGAAAGGGGTGACAGCAGTTTTCTTCCCAGAGGAACTGCAATACTAGTTTAAAAATTAGACAATAGAACCAATAAATGTCTTATTGTTATATCTGAATAAGTAATCCATACTCGTCATTCATTTGGGAGGAGACTGAATTTTAAAGAATTTCTTCATACTGTCATAATGTTTATGCATTTTTCCACTGGCAGAGCCAAATCTTGTAGAGTGGACATTTCTCTGAAACATTGCTAAATTCCTAGGTTTTTAAGTCCTCAATTAACCTCATTTTTCTCACACATCAGTCCCTAATTTGCCTCTTTTTTTTCCATACATCTCTGGACAATTTTCCCCATCTCTTTACAGCAATTAGATTTCCTGGGAAGCTTCTGTCTCGCTTGTCGTACTGAGCTTCATTAAACATACAGTAATATCTTAAGTATCTTTTACTTCCAGCTGTCTACACCAGAACTTTTTCAGCTATCCCATCTAATTCTTTGTCAGTTTTCAAAATATTTTTGTGCTTCTTTTCACATTGCCCTTATTTGTTAGTCATCCTCTCTGGACTGAAATTTAAAGCCATTTTTCCTCTCTTCTTTAACACTGCTGCCATCTGATAATATCAACATATGGTTGAAGAATAGGTGAAGTTGTCTGCTTCTTATTGTATCTGTTAGTGAAAGTGCAATATAAGTGAACCGTCTTTATTAGGATCACAACTGTTATTCTTACATTCTACATAATTTTTTTCCTGATGGCAAAAGGCTATGTTATAAAGACTTGTAAAACAATCGGTATAAAGTGAGTTAGATTCTGGGAGGTTTCTCTAGTTCTGTTGTATCAGAGAAAACAGTCCCTCCCCTCTGTGTCAAAGCGTGTTTTTCTGCCTTACAGAGAAGCTAATGGCCAAAGTGAATGTTAATATTTACCCTTAATTGTTTTATGGATGTTGTGGTTCCTTTGTTTCTCCTGCTACTGATTTTAATGGAAATTATGTGTTCCTTACTTTCTGCATTGTCCTCTACACTGTGGAGGCTGGGTGAAGTTATTCCTTCTGTTTCTCAGGAGTTTTGGCCAATGATACTGTACTGCATGGGAGGGGAAGAAAATTAATGCAGGAGTGCAGGCCCTTGCATTTTTTCCCTTGTGCTTCAATTTGAAGCAGTGGTGATTCTCTCTGCCACATCACTCCCTCAGGTGCTGCCATTCTTGAACTGGAGGCTTAGCCCTCTCCCTGAAGAATTTCATTGTCAAGGAGAAGAGTAGGGGTTCTCCCACGAAGAATTTTAATCACCCTGTCTGTAGCCCTTTTGAAGGAGGCACAATAGTTCCTATAGAAACAACTACAGTGTGGGAGAAAGGCCAGTGCTCCTGCCCCCAGCCACAAATGGAGAACTCTTTTTGCTTAGATGACTGGAAATTCTTGCACAGCAAAGACTTAATACTTTACAGTGAAAAGAAAAAACTCTGAAATAAACTCTTAAAATGTGCAAGTAAATGGCAATTAAAAACCAGCACCAGCTGAGTTATCAAATAGAGACAATAATAATATCAAGTATAATTATTTTTAAGGCATGTTTCAATTCGTGATGTTTAAAATTTTAAGAAGTTCAGAAGAGAATAAAAGAGACGTTTAGGATCTAAGAAAGCTTGCCGCTTCCACCCACTCATCCTACCTCCACCCCCTCACCCACTCCCCCCCAAAAAACCCCTGTGGGAAGGAACAGACCTATAAACTGATGAAAATAATTGGGAAAGGAAAAGGAACAGACTCATAATATGTTATGAAAACTTACACTAAGACAGCCACTTATCTAGATTCTTTTTTGCATTCACTTTGAAACTTTTTTTTTCAAGGGAGTACACATTTTTGTTTTAAATACATTGATTCCAGTCCAATTAACAAGTTATACAATACTTTCTACTTCATTGATAACATTTTAATTTGATCAATTTTAAGTTATTGAAACTAAAAAAGATATTTTAATAAGTTTAAAAATATTAAGCAACTTGAATTTGAAAAGCAAATTTTATTTAAAATTCTGTTAATTTTTGGAGCTTTTGATGAAGCATCATAGATGAACTATTGGAAATAATAAAGTACACCTGTAATTGTGTTACATGATATTTTCTTTAACTAACCAGTGCATTCTTTATAACTGCTTAGTTATTGCATGGAAGTTTTTAGTTTACTATCTCCACCACAGATTCCCTAGTAATGAATACATGCTCTGTATCAGTGACCAGAAGATGGACATCTAGAATAATAGGCATTTGTGTACACAAAAGATAGATTTGAAATGCCATTGTTAGCTTTGTAAGTTGATTATCATATATTGCATTACGCATCTTAAATGTAGTCCTTTGTGACTAATTTGTTCTGATACTTTATTGCTGTTCTGATACTTTATTTCTGAGATTTAGTTGGTAATGGCACAGCATTAATGGTTCCCATAGCTTTACTAAACCAAAATAAAATACCTCTCCACATATGTTGCTACTCCAACTTAGATTTATTTCTTCTTCCCATCTGTGAAGGTGGTTAAGAGACCTAAGTTTTAGATCATATGGTGGTTTGTGGTGAGGTAGACTGCTGACAATCATTTAATTTCATTGGATACTCTTTCCAAATCAGAGGGCAACACCTATGCTTACGTTATACTGGTTGCTTATCATTCATCTCATTTCAGATCAGGATCCGAATACATATCATCTATGCCTTGTGTTCTAAACATACGTGTTAGGCAGAGGAGGTCATTCATGCTGGAGATTTCTTTCAAAACTTAGAATCAGTCATAAATGGGATAGCAAAGAAGAATCAATGTGGAAAACCCCACATCTATCACAAGGTGTTAAATATGAAATAAAATAGTTTTTTTAAAAAAGTTTCTGTATATCTTAGCATACATAAATATTGACCTTTCTTTCTGAGTCAAATGTTGTTTAAGATTAAAAGATTATAGCTAACACTAACACTGTGAACTGCATTGCAGAAATAGTCATCTGAGACAATTCAGACAACTCTACTTCTTATGTTACCTCATCTGAAATAATAATTTATTTTATCGATACCTACAGGAATAAATATTAGCCAATTCTATGTGAAACTTGTATGCAATTAGCCTGCTATGGTTTGATATTTTATGAGTGATTTTTTTATTAGTGGTATACTAAAGTCTGACTTTGTTGGCATTCATAATTAGAGCTCTTCAAAATCAAAAAAGGGAAAGTTTGGCTCTGGTTTTTCATAATTCTTCAGACAGCAGATTACCTAAAAGGATGTAGTGGCATGGTCCTATGTCAACTTCTGCTTCCAAGCATACAGAAAGGTGCTGCTCTGAAAAGTCAATAAAATGAAGTACAAAAATAAGAACAATGAGGCCAGTCAAGAAAAAGCATTTATAAGTAAATAATAGTGCAGGGGAAATAATTTAAAAAGTTCAGTATTGTTTTTAAAACTAATTTAAAAACTATTACTGAAGCAACAGAATTTCAAATCTCTTCATCTGAATTTCAGCTGACTTTCCACAAAACTAATTTATGTTGAAAGATTACATGCAACAACTTGTGAAATTATTTTAGGGAGAGCAAGTTATTGCACTGATGATGTGTGTTTTCACTTCTAACAGTCAATGAATACTGCTGCTTCTTATTCAGAACTCTGTCTTCACTAGTAGAAAGTCTCAGTGAACATCAGTTTTCGGTCAGTCTGTGCTCCAATAGCTTAGAAGTGAGTCTGAGAGGAAATACTGTCTTCAGGATGCTTGGAAATGTTTGTTAAGCAGTCTACATTTTTCTTTTCCATAGTTTCCCACTCTTCCTAGTACAATTGTGAATGCTCTTGAGATTGCATTAAGCATGCTTAGACTGCCCCCAAGACACACTGAAAGGGATGCGGTTCTTCCTTCACCTCATGCATAGCCAGATTAATCATTGAGGGAGGAAATTTAAAGAGGAATTAGTGAGCAGTTAGAATTTTTCCTTGTTAATAGCTTGTTATGGAATAATCCTATGAGAGGAATAGACATGTCATTCTGAATAGTAAATGTTGTAGTCCAATGCCATGGGAAGTAGAAGAACTTGACAGAGATATTCCTCTGCTCCAGCATTACATTGTGTATGTATAAAACCAATCTTTCTGTCTTGTTGTCACTGTTAACAGTCAATATTTAATACAAATATTGGCTCAGTCAACTTTTTGATCAACTTCAGTGGTGCAATAAAACCTTAAAGTTTGTCAATTACATGCAGACAGTAGAAAATATGACAACATAAAAAAGACTATGTAGATATGTGTATTCATACCACTGAAACAGGAGGAGCTTGGAAGAATATAACCTGGATTTGGAACTTGTTCCCTATGGGACTCGTGTCATGCATCATCCTTCTCCACATCCCTATTTCCCCTACTTCCCATTACTCAAAAAAACCCCAAACCAAAACAAAACCCCAAAACAACAAAAATTCATGCGTGCAGTATGTTTTTTCTGCAAAGAGTCTGAATTTAAAATGGAATCCACATTTTTTAAAAAAGGATGTGCATGCAGATCTTATTGAGCTACTTTGATTTATAGATGTTGTGATGTAAATCCTAAATCCTCTTCTCCCCACGATTTCTGTGAGCCGCTGGGCTGTGGCTACTGATGGTTCCATCCACAGGGTGAGAGATTTAGAGATAACTGGGTGTGCCTTGTATGACAGAAGTCAGTTCAGTATTTATAGTTAATGTTTTGCAATTTTTGAATAAAATAACATCATGGCCTGCTTTATAATTCAACTGTTTCAGCCTATGTATTCCTTTCATCTATTGTCATGCCAACAATCCATTCAGTACAAATAAAAGGCTTTGTGCTATGATTGGATTGTGAGATTGCCATGTTTTTGAAAGGTATCGATGTGATATGCATTTGTATACCCCAAACAGTATATTTCTTAGGATTCAGATAGGTATCAAGAAATCTTGAAAGCTCCAATAAGTAAAATTGTGATGAGGCAATGAAGTCAGAAGATAAAAAAATAAGTTTGTTTCTCTTATTCTATACTTATCTCAATATTCTTGTCTCATTCCTCAAAATGTGAACAATGAATGAAATACAGAAAGTGCATGTTTGACATCTATTCAGTTACCAAAAAAAAGTCGCAGTGAGGCTACCAGAAGCACAATTGTTTTCTAAGATACTTATGCTGCCTGCAAAATTAGGAACTGTCATTATAACCTGCCATCACTCGAGTAAGTGTAGGACACATACATCCAAGAGTTCTACTGCTATAGAAACATCAGTGAACTGAACGGCATGAAAGTGCTAGATATTTGCCTGGTATACCAACCGCTAGGATGCAGGCATTTATAGAGAATTTAACCGACAAATTTTAAAGCTAAGATATGGACCTCTCATGTTTTCCATTTAACTTGCTGACCTTGAAGTGTTTTCATTTGACCTATAGAACTGAGTGTCCCAAGTATATAGAGCTGATGGTTTACCTGTAAACATCACTTGAATATAAAGATACTTTTTAAAAAAGTATTTCCCTACATGCTCTTTATTCAAGTTACAATACTCACATGCTAAAAAAAAATGCATTTAACAATGAGCATCATAGAACTGAATTCAATATGTAATGGATTCACTTTAACTGCTGGGAGAATGTGGAGGAAGAGTATGGGCAGGAAAAAGAAGACTAATTGGAAGGCAAATTTCAGATGGTGATATGTTCAGACAATTGTAGGAAGTATAACAGGATTTAGATAGAAAAATGAAAGGATCTAAAGGATTTCAGGAAGGTTTTGTGGGTTTGGGGTTTATTTTGAGTTTTTTGTTGGGGGAGGGGTTGGGTTTTTTGTTTCTGTTTTTGTTTTGGTTTTTTTTTTTTTTTTTTGCAGTACTCTTATGGAGACCATTGTGAAGCAATGCCTAGCCAACCAAAATTGTGAATTTCATTTTTGTTTGGGGTAGATTATAAATGAAAGGACTGTTCAAAGCAAAGTGCTAACTGATAGCAATCATAACAGTAATAGTGGTAATCTCTACAATGTTATATATTTTGTTTAGTCCCACATCTAAAACTAAAGTTCCTCTCAGGAATATAGGTACAACTTCTGTTTAAGCAAATGTTTTATAATGTATCTGGAGGCAGGGTAAGGACAAAAATGGATCATTTTTAAACCTGTCTTCAAAAGGGGAAGTTAAAGGAGTCTTAAGTTGCTTAGAAACATTAACGTGCTTTTTTTGTGTGTGAAATAAGCATTGCTGTTTATAGTAGGCATCACTACAGCTATAGCAAGGATGAGATAAGGCAAAGAGAAGAAAAATTATTTAGAATCAGAAGGCTGATATAGAAAAATATAAGACTGACTAAATAACTAAAACTTGTAAAATAATAACATTATGCTGGCATGTCTGATAAGTCACTGTAACAACTGAAGTTAAAAAAAACCCAATCAAATACATGAGTTCAATCTATTAGCAACTTTTGTTGCAGTATAAAGCAGAAGTCTCTAAAAGTCTTTTCTCTTTAGTTGTTAGCATCTATGTCCTTGACTACCTTCAGAGAAAAGAGGACTTAGAAAACACTGGCTCTCCAGCAGTCACCATTTGTAATTATGAGCTATTGCTTGAATCTATTAGCAATGAAGCCACCTGTTTGCCCAGTATAAATAGCTCAGAATTTCCTGCAAGGAAATTATGTGAAGCATCAATAAGGAATGATATTACATTTTTAGGTCAATATGACTATCATTAGTTGGCATTTATCTTTTCTTACTGATACCATATTTGGCAGCCAGTATCATAGGAGACTGAGAAATTGCTGCTCAGTATTCTAAGGTGTTAAATTAGCCTGTTCAGTAATGGCAGTCATCCATTCTGGTTGTTTTGCATTGTAAAGAGAGCAATACTCGTGCTAGTGATGTGATGGTTCCAGAGGCATTAGACCATCAGGATCTTTGGATGTAGATGTTTTTGTACACACTTTAAAAGGATGCGGAATGAACTTCACTTCTTTCTGCTGTGGATGGGCCTGGCTTTGGAAGACAAGAAAGGAAGGAAAGGTCCCTGCAGCCCTGAGCTCTCTTCTCTGTACTCTAGTTTTCTCTGGTCATGTGGCAAAGACAACCTAGACCTAAGAAGAAACATGAGCTTGCAGTAGATGGATGTATTTCATTATACTCAGAGTCAAATACTGGGTTTGTGCTCCTGGCATAGAGTTTAATAAAATATTTTTTATGATTTCACAGGTTTTTTTTAACCTTTGAAACATAACTACCTATTAATTACTTTTTACCTTTAAACTATGTGATATAAATGTAGAAGCTGAAGTTTCAAGTACCTATTCCAACAACTAACATGGATATTTAAGGTGTTGCAATACTTCCCTAGGCCTAGTAATAACTTTGATATCTAAGACGTGCTTATAGAAGTTGACTTTCTAATGTTGTGTTTACTTCATTTCAGCTTCAAATAAGATAAATAACATGTTCAGATAAATCCCTCGTCTATTCCTAATTCCTGAGTAATTTTAGTTTTGATCCCCACGGTTCAAAATGCTTACCTTATGCATAGCCTCTTTTTCACTAGATTCTGCATGCTCTCATCACCATATACAAAACCAACCTTCTACGTGGACTTGGGATATATTTGAATAAATTAATAATTCCTAGAGTTCTTGGACATTTAAATATTTTTTTTTTTAAAAAAAAAGAACAACTACTCTTTTATCCTTCAAATTTGAGTCACCGAAAATGTATTTACTATAAGCAAGTCAAATTTCAAATTAACACTGGTGTATAAAATGCAAAAGATATTTAATTAGTAATGTCAAGTGGCATGATCAGCTGTGCATTAGAAATGAATGTGCAGACCTTGCAACATAATTGTTTTCTTGTTCAGTTATAGGTGCCCAGCGCAGGAGAAGTCCCAGTGCCCTTGCCATTGAAGTATTTGAATCACATTTGGGAAGTCATATTCTACAGGTAAAAAAATGTTTTTTCCAAGAAATATAAAAATAAATAATTAGTCATATTTCTGACAGTAAGTTGAACAGTGCTGTTGTCAGTACTTTTATTAATGAGTTGAGATTTTTAAAGCTCATATTTCCTTCTTTTTAGAAAGCCTGTGATTGGGAGAATATTAATGAGAAGGGCAAGTATCATTTAGCTGAATCACAATGTTTTGTTGTTCAGAACTGTGCAGTAGATGTTTGTTCACAAAATGCTTTTTTTATTTGTGAGCATGTGTGCACAAAACAGTGTTTTGTTTTGGTGATTTGATTTGCCTTGTCACATACAGTTTTAGTGGATTTTCTTTCCACTGCTTCTGCTTATCAGCAATGTTTTACTCCATGATCTGCAGAGAGGAAAAAAAATTAACATCAGCATGCCTCCTAGGTCTCCTTAGCTATGAGGTAAAAATGAATCTGGTATTTGTCAAAGAATTTAGTCGTACTGTAGAAGTCATTACATTCCAAGAAGATTAAACTGAAAGACAATGACCTGATGGAAACATACACACTTTGTTTTGTCAGGACTACTACAACCTTTCTTAGGCTGCAGTAATCAAATGTGTAGCAAAAACAGTTAAGAACAAATGTGTTGTGTTTTGTCAACAAAGCAAAAACCCAGCACTACAGAAATAAAAACCATGTAGTCTTTCCTAAATGTGGCACTGAATAACTGCTGTCTAGTGATGTACACAGCTTCTCAGTGCAAATATATTGCTTGGTGTATTATCTTTTGAGAGGTACAAAAGAGGTAAATTAGGATATTATTCCACTTAATTTTAAATGATTGAGAGCTATCTCTCTGTACTAACTCAGCTGTGTATCCATGTGTCAGTATGGATAATGTCAGATTTTTCACATCTTTGTAAAGTAACTTTATGCAAATAGTAACAAAATAATTTTCTAGAATGTGAAAAACGTGAAATTCACTGGTAGAATGAATTTCTCTTTGAAACAAAAATCGTGAATGAAGTGATTCAGTTAGTTGTACACCCTTGGCAGAGGTCTTGGTCAAGTTTTTGATTCTGTGAGCAAATACCTGTGTTACAGTTACTGTATCAAAGGTATCTGCACTAGTATCTGCAGTGTTGGCATATCAGAAGTGCTGTTATGCTGTCTGATAAGTGTAGAAACAAGGAAGAAATAGCAGATTTGTGATATTCCAGTTCATGTAACATGTCAAAGTGTTGTTTTGAGTAAGCAAACATGTACTGTATAAACTAAAGGTATGTTTTTTACAAAATGAGTAATAATGAATATCTAAGTAAAACCTAGGATGACCACTTTGAAAACTACTTGATATTTGAATTTTTCATTTATTGTGTATTAAGACAATTAGTGATTTTATTGCTTATTTGAGCTAGATTCCCCTTTGTGTTTTTTTTTAATTTATTTTTGTACACATTGGGTTTAGGATACAACTTTATCATAGTACTAATAAAAAAAATATGTATTGCACTTGTATGTGTAACTGAGGAGTTTCAGTCAAAATTACAATCAGCATCATATTGAATATCTGTTGAGATGTGGCATTTTCAGGGAGGGTGGTGCTTTTACCAGATTACTCCCATTAATCTCTCGATAATAGAAAGTTCCACACTGACATTTAAAAGAGTATAGACTGTTGACGATGGATAAAGGACAAAATGAATTAATAATGGTGGAAAGTTTATCATATGTTAAAGTCTTGTCTTATTTTAACTGAGTAATCAACACTTGAAAGGAAAGCCTAGGTCATGCAATGAAATACCCCACTTTTAACAGACCTGAGTGTGCTTCAAAGTACTGCCTTGTGGTCTTAAAGTATAATGATAATCTTCAGAAGCCCAAATTATTTTTAAAACAACTATCAGATTCTGTGGTGGAATACAGTTCTAACAAGTTCTCATTTACTCTAGAAATTATTTTCAAGGCAGAATTGTAATAAGTATTGTTAGCAAGTGAAGTAAACAATCTTGATTATATCTTGGGTATACCTGTGTTTGATTTCAGAGTCTGCTGTCAGAAGTTGTTGAATTGATACTTAGTTTGTTTAATCTCCTTTGCTATTAATATTCTGAAGACTGGGTTAGGTATAAACTTAGAAATTAAAGAGCCTCTCTAATCCTTCTAATATTTTGATAATTTATTGTCAACCAGATGGAAAGAATAATATGTTATGTTTTTAAAAAGTGGATATAGTTTATTTATAGTGATGTAAACACAGAAATGGAGGCACAACTTGTGATGATTTACGTCTTGAGTCTACAAGTGTCAGTCATGTCAAAAAAATTTCCAGGACGCAATCAATTGTGATTTATTGTGCTGAAGAGATTTCTTTAGTCTGTTTGAAGTGACATCACTATCCGCTGTGTGCTGGTGAAAAAAAAGACAGTACAGAACATGAATGCCCAAACACTATTTATATCAGAAACTTCATATCAGGACAAAAAGTCTTTTAAAAATGTTTTCCAAGTAAAATCACCTGAGTGATGAACAGTAGAAGTGCTTGTAACAGAGGAGAAAAATAGATGATGGCTATACATTAAGTAATTTTTTACAAGATTTTTTTTTTGTTTGCCAAGTTTCATGGTCTGTTATTTTCTACATTTTGCCTGAAAAGTGATGTCATGATGAGAATAGACCTCAGTAAAGACATCTTCAGTTTTACATTTCTTTATATATATATTTGTTTATTAAAGAAGCCCAGTAAAAATTATTGCTTCTATTATCTGCTATTCAAAAATTTGACTAAAACTGGTTGTAAAAGCTAGCGAGAAGATTGGAATTTCTTCCATTGCCCCTGCATTTTTTCTCTAACTTCATTGCTATTGAGAAGATGTGGAAAAGGGTCAGTAACCCCATATTCTTCATATAATCAGGAATGATCAAGAAATGTAGAACTAAATATAGAGAAAAGGGAAAGTTAGTGAATATATTTGCATATGCAAATTAGCTTAATTGATACTGCTTGCCTCTACAGGGATTTTTCATTACAAACTGGAGTGCTACATTGTTCAGCTCATATTGAGTAATTTAGTAACTAATGAGACCAGTTTGCACTAATTTGCATATGATAAATGAGCTTAATTGCAGTAAATAACTTGGAGGCATAATTACTTAATTTTCCTGTGTTGCATGGCTTTTAAGTTCACGTATGAACAACTCAAGATAATTTTGCATATTTAAATTAGTTGCTTTTAACATTCTTGAACAAAAAAGAACACACCTTACAATCTGAACTCTAAAACAATTAAAAGTAAACCAGACAATATTTTCCAATAAAATTTAATATTTGTAAAAAATATATATTTCTTCCTTTAAAGATAAAAATGTCTTTTTAAAGAATAAATACGCAGATTTAAACAAAATGGAATAGCTTTAAAGTCGAAATAGGGTAGAAAGATGGTGTTAGTTATGCGATTTTATATTCCTGCGTACAAGAGAAGTGATGACTTTCATAATTGCATTCTTTGCTTTAACAGTGCCTATTCAACTGTTAAGAAACTGTAACACTTCCATATAGCATTATATTACCATACACAATAACTTAGATGCTGGTTTTCTTAAATTGTCTATGCTGTCCTTTATCAGCTAGTTTTGTGTGAAAAAATCCTGAAATCAAAAACGCACAGTTCAGAGGCAATACCAAGTCCAAGTTGACTCACCAAAGTAATCTGTAGTGTACATAAGCCCTGTTTTACTTCCTAGGAACCTCTGTACCAGCACAGACTTGATCATGAATGGGTGCAGAATTTGAACTGCTTGGAAGCTACATATGGCTCAAATGCAGCAATTTGGCTGTACTCCATGCAGTGGTCTCAAGCTTTCTGTGAATGAAAGGCAATCTGATATTTTATAAACATACTTATCTTTTTCAATCCACTGGAACCCCCAGTTTGTGGATGGAACTTCATGGAGATTTAATTGTGTCTTTACTTCCATTCTATAGAGAAGCCACGGGTTATTAGACCCATTGATGTTATTTCAGCTTTTCTATATTTAAAGTCAACAGAAAAACATACCACCCACATCCTGTGGATGTAAGAAGCCTGATGAATTGCTAGCATTGTGAACAATTGAAAAATGTCCCTCATTCTAATAGTTTTATATTCTTTTTTAATTGTAAAATCACTTGTATTAAGGCATCCAGGACTGTAATAATAAGGCTAACATAAGACTGTACATCCTGCTTGTCAACATAGCATGCTGCTGTTCTTCAGAGTGGGTCCCTTATTATTTGTGAGGTGAATGTGTGGGATGAATGCAATATCTCTGGTTTCTTGTGAATTATTTCAGGTTATGCTAATACCAAATGGAATAGCTTGGACTCTTACCTAGGTCACCAAGTTACTTTCTGGAGCATGTCAGATAAAGTGCAATTTCATCAGGAAAAAGGAAAATCAGTAACAGTTTCTTTATTCCAAGTGAGCACTCTAGCAGTTACTCTTCTGTCCACAGGTAGCTACTACCCCATCCACTTGCACTCCTAAACTAAAAGAAAGCTGGGTCTATAATTGTGTTCCAGAGTCTGATCCCATCCCATTGTCTGAGCTGTGTAGTAGTTGCAAATAACAGACTGAATCATACAGGTAATATTCTCAGAAGTAGTCATGGTCACATGATAAACTGAGAACTAAAAAGATGTGTTAATATCTCAACAGTCACAAAACAAAACAAAAAGCTTTTTCATGTATTCAACCAGAAAAACTGAAAGTCATGATTGGAAAAATGTTTCCACATGCTCCTCAAGTTAATGCAGGTTTATCATCTAATTTATAAAGGAATGTTGTCAAATACAGAAGGTGTAGAAGGAAATGTCCAACTTGAAGGAAACTTTCACATCAGATTTTTTTTCTCTGTTACCCAAATAAGTCTTGTCCTTCATTAATATTATTATTGTTGTTGTTATTGTTTTTATTTTTATTATTGTTATTATTACAGTGCTGTTAACACTATTTTATAAGACAAGGGTATTCTACTATGCTTGACATTGACAAAAAGTGGAAAGAATTCACTGTACAATTTCACTACAATATTTAATTGTGTTTGGAAGATGTTGCCATATACCTGCAGTAACTAGATTAGAATATAAAAAGACAATTACACATATTTTTGGACAGTACGCAGGTAAAGTTTTCCATACACTGTGAATATGCATGTTCAGCATGCAACCAGTTTAGATTGTGCAAAACCTGTGAATCAGTTTGTTGAGGCAAAGTAGGGATCAGTGAACAGAGCAACTTATTTGCATTTTTGCAGTAATAAGCGATTGTGAATTAAAGTACAAGAGTTGCATACAATTAACAATTTCAGGAAGAAACGGAAGTTTCTCCTGTAGGGAAAAGTGCTAATACATTGCCCTCTAAGCACACTGCTAGGAATTAAAATTGGCCCGCAGTATGTATAATTGAACAAGAAAATAAATAGTTCTAAGATTTGTCATCTCCCACAAATCACAGAATCACAGAATCACAGAACAAACAGGTTGGAAGGGACCCATCGGGTCTTCTAGTCCAACCATTCCTATCTAACACTAAACCAAGTCCCTCAAGACCTCATCCAACCGTGCCTTAAACACCTCCAGGGAAGGTGACTCAACCACCTCCCTGGGCAGCCTATTCCAATGCCCAATGACCCTCTGTGTGAAAAACCTCCTCCTAATCTCCAACCTAAATCTCCCCTGGCAGAGCTTGAGGCCATTCCATCTTTTCCTGTCCCCTGTCACTTGAGAGAAGAGCCCAGCTCCCTCCTCTGTACAACCTCCTTTCAAGTAGTTGTAGAGAGCAATGAGGTCTCCTCTCAGCCTCCTCTTCTCCAGGCTAAACAACCCCAGCTCTCTCAGCCGCTCCTCATAGGGCCTGTTCTCCAGCCCCTTCACCAGCCTCATCGCTCTTCTCTGGACTTGCTCCAGAGCCTCAACATCCTTCTTGTGGTGAGGGGCCCAGAACTGGACACAGTATTCAAGGAGCGGCCTCACCAGTGCTGAGTACAGAGGGAGAATCACCTCCCTGGACCTGCTGGTCACACCATTTCTGATATAAGCCAGGATGCCACTGGCCTTCTTGACCACCTGGGCACAGGTGTTTGAGTATTCCAAAACTTTGGATTGTTTTAATTGGATCTAAGCAGCAGAAAACAAGTACAAGTTACCCTTACGTTTAGAGGTAGTTTTGTGGCTTGCTAAGCAATGGCTGAGCACAAATCCCATTTCTTCCAATATCTGAATTACTACAGTTAGCCCCATCTGACAAGAAAATGAAAAAAGATGGGAAAATGGACAGGGAAGTATTGGAGTGCTATAAAAGATTACGGAGGAGATTTATCTTCTCATTTGCTATTTTCAGTTGCTCTGTGTCTTACATAATGAGGTTATCTTTGCATAACACTAGTCAACACAGAAATAGTGACACGAGACTAAAGGTGAGGAAGCAGCAGATGGTAATGCTGATGGAGAATTTTTCCAGGCTGTATAAGGTGTTAGCAGAAAAGACTTCTACTGGCTTGGAGGTCTGTGAAGGGCAGTTGCTAATAATGATGTTAGTGGAACAATTTCTGTGGATGAAGAAGACCCTTTATCTTCTTGCAGCCTGCACAGGATTAAAGGGGTAGAATACTGCCAGCTGATCTCTGTTAGTATGTATCAAAAGCAAGCAAAAAGATTAAAATGTGAAGAAACTGACAAGACTGAGATTATGTTGGAGAACATAGATCTGTGCTTTGTGAAAGTAAAGATCTTGGGGATGAAGTAGATGTTAAGTTATGCATTAGTAGCCAAAAATAAATTGGAAGAGACAAATTAAAAGGAAATAGTTGTTACAGATCAAACCACCCAGCAAAGTGATCCTAAACTTTTTCTTGGCAGTGAAGAGCTGTGTGAAATGCGACGAGACAGAATGAGTGTGTAGCAAGTAAGAACTGAAAGTTTGGAGATGGCATAAACCTCTATGACGACATAATTTCTGTAAAACACACATGCAGTATGCTTTCTGTGCTTGGATTTTAATGCTGAACCTCCTATTTATCATGTTCAGCATATTTTGAAACATCAGCATGTTTCCTTCCTAAGATTAAGTGGAATCCAGCACATTTAGGTATAAACCCAAAGAGGGTACAAGTTAGCACAAAGTGCAGTCTGGAAATTGAACACAGTAAGGCAGAAAATTAGGCATTTAGTCTGCATCTCTATCCCACATCAAAAATGTTCAGTATGCAACTGCGTTTTATCTAGAAAAACTGACAATTGTGTAAAGTTCAAATCAGTCATTCAGAAACAGTGAGATAAAAGTAATAAATTGGATACTCTAATGCCTTAGTATAAACAACAAAAATTATGGATTTATAGTGAAGGAAATTTTTGTATATACAGAAGGGAGTACAACCTTCTAAAAAATTACAGGTTTTGAGCGCATGGGACCAAAGAAAATAATCTGGATTATTTTAAAAACATTAAATTAGGATCAAAATCTTAAAAATGTCAGGATACTAAGTTTTATGTTTTGAAAATGACAGACACATTCTACATGGAAACAGTAATCTGGGGTGACATGAAATGTCCAGTTACTAACTGCTAAAACACCTCACCTGAACACAGTTTAAAAACGGGAAAACACTTTAAATGCTGATCTGTTGTGAAAAAAGCCATAGGACTCTGGTAAGAAAAGATTAGTATCTTGTTTTGCAGTGTGCCTTTCCAGAGATAAAGCATCTCCCATTGCAGTTTCATCTCTATGATTTAAGGATAGAGACTATTTCATCTTTCTGCAGCTAAATATATAATCTAAATAGGCATCTATTCAGGTTTGATCACCAGTCTCTCCTCAAGTATTTTGTAGATTGATTGTCTTCTCAGAAGATCATCCCCTTGTAATAAAAGGGTAAATGCTTATATCTGATGGTAATTTATTTAGAACTTTAGAAATCTAATTGTGCATTTTACACTAGTGTAAGTCATTTAGAGTAATGATAAGTATTATATTTGAAGCTGAAAGAAGACAGAAAAACCTCTCTTGTAGAAATATAATGTTGTAGGCCTCCATTCACTGTTGGATGCTCTTTTGCACTTCAAATGTGTAAATGCTGCTGAGTGCTAGGATATGGCTCTGGTTTTACAGCAGTTAAATTATAACAGAGGTCAGACCGATACATTATATTTTTCTAAAAAGGGCTAGGAACAATAACTAGATCAGATTCTAAAAAGGTTGAAGGAGTTGCACAGAAAGCACTGTTACAAGGGGGATGTTAGCTGAAACATGTAGCAAGAGGATTTCCTGTGTTTAGGAAACTGAAAAGGTGCTAATTTACATACTCCAGTTTTTCCTAGTCACAGTAAATACTCTGTGGTGACTCCATAAGGGCAGGGCTTTCAATATGGAGTTGTTGCCCAAGGGGTCATATACTAAAAGGAGACTAGAAGAGGGCTGGGAAATAGCAAATTGTTTTGCAATCAGAGCTTGAAGCAATACACTTAAACCTGCATTTTATATAGCAACTATATATAAAAGCATGCAGTTTCATTTAATAAAGAAATATTTGTTCTGAGCAGGACACAGCATACTGTAGTGTGTCATTTAATTCCTGAGAAAGTATTTGAAGAAAATGACATATCTCAGCACTATTTGTTGACCATTTTGTTGTCACCTGCTGAGTGTTGTCATTTCCATAGCCAGTGGGCTGTATTGAATCAGACAGAAGGAATAGGTCATTAAAAGAAATGGAAGACTTTCTGCAGCCTGTAGATGCTGAAGGAGGAATTTTCTTCAGATACACCAAGAACAGTCTATTTAATGGAGTCTACATTCAGCTATGATTTGGGGTTTAGCTCTATTGTGTTCTGAAGACTTGAGAAGTATAGTCAGCATAAACTAATGTGTGGGTTCACCAGATAGAATTATACCTTCTACAGTGTTTGTAAAGATATAGGTGAGAACAGTAAGTGTTCTTGTTTCAGAATGTCGTCTTTCTTTTTCGTTTCAGTCATAGCATTCATCAAGAAAGGAAAAAGGTGTTGATTTTATACAAAAAAATGGGAAAAATAATGGGCATGCTGTGCAAGTTAACTGCTATTTTTCTTCACTTTCTTGAAAACTGTTGATAGTTTCAAAGTTCAGTATATTTCTAATTTCAGGTCTTATGGAAACAAAAGGCACTAGAAATAGGCATTAAATATCCTTTGTACTCCTCTGCAATAGAAGTTAAGGGCAGCACTGTGTAGGCTGTTTTTCCACTGGAGCTGGCAAAGGGTAATATTGGTGTCTGCATACAGTCTGCATACTCCTTAAGTGGAGTATGGACAGCTGAGGGTCACGTGAATGCTATTGTTTAAGGTTACTTTTAGCTCTGAGTTCTTTCATCATATCAGCTGTCTGCTGGTCCTTTTTCCTACTTTTTTTGCAACTCTGGGGTCTAAGGAAATATAAAAATTGAATATTAACATAGAATCTGAGTGTTCAGTCTTCTCCAGTGCTGTAGAAACTGGAGCCCTACGTGCATTTCTGTATCCCCAGGATTTTACTTGGAAGTTGTAAACACCTTTACACAGAGTTAAAAGCACATAACATTTAAGGGAATGAAAACATTGTTGAAATAAATGAGTCAGGCCTGTAGAGCATGCTCTCTATTCTGAAGCATATTATTTCAGAAGTTGATTAAAAGTGATTGTTTTCATTAGTTACTGCTTAATTATCACTGTACTAGAAATTCTACCTATACAAAAAAATCAAAAAGTGAATGTGGATACAAACTATGACAATTTCAGAAGTAGGGTAGTTGTAATTACATTGTATCACTTTTTTTTGGCCGACACTAAATAGGGTTACAGAGGATACAAAATGATGCTGAGTTCTCTTCATTAATGATGCACAGCACTTAGCTAATTAATTGTTTTCTTCATTCATATTTTTTCATTTTAAGAATACTATATAGATATACCATTTTAAGACTGTAAGACTATACCTCTTTGCTAGTGACTGATTGAATTCAGGTTTGATTTAATGAATTGTAAATTCTTCCCTACATATGCTAGATAGTGGTTTAAAATGCTTATCATTGGCTTGTTTTGCACTTAGTGTATGTTATTCTGTTCTCCCTTTCAGTAGCATCTTCTGCTCAACTTTATTCATGTTTTTTTCCTAACACTGAGGTGGCAGATTGTGTCTGTATTTCAGAATTTCTCCTCACATTTCAAGAGACCTTCAGCAGAGAACAGGAATTACTTTCCCAACCATCATAATGGACATCTACTTCGTTATAGTAGCTGTCTCCTGGCTTATTGAACAAACATCATTGTTGTTTGCTTTCAAGAAACTAACATTAGGTTGAAAGTCTTTTTTTGTTTTTCCTCCCTTATCTTACTGCATATAATTAAGAAACAGGGAAGAAGGGAAGTGTGACCTATGTAGGATTGGTCAGCTTTCTTCAGGCTATCAGCAAATTATTCATATTCCACAGTATAAAAACCAGTTTTGTTGAAAGGGAATGAAGCAAAACAGGATTTGAGTGGAGACTTAATATGTAATAGACCTGTGGAGTCTCTAAGATTTCCTTCGTACAATCTCAAATGTCACTTATAGGTGAGAAGTTGAAAGACTGTACATGGTACTTCAGTATTCAGAGCAACCAATATTTTACCTAAAAATATCTATCTATTGTGGTCTAGAATTTTCTGTTGGTTTTGTTTGTTTCAATAAAAAGCATTCTGTCAGTGGACAATTGTGGAAATAAACAGCTCTCTGCTAGCTCTAAGAATGAAATGTTTGGGAATATAAATTTACAAATTATGTATTCAAGCAAAATCAAAGGTATAATATGATCCTCTCTTTGAAGAAGAAGGGCTAAATGTTATTCTAAACATAAATAATAGTTATCAAGATGTGTATTAAAAGGTAGGAAACAATTCAATTTTTCAAGGTTACAACATTGTATTTGGCTATTAAAAGAATAAAGAAACACTTCATTTATTCTAAAAACAAGTTTATTGTACTGAAAGTGAAAGTAGTTCACCATATTTTGTGTGTCTAATTTCTTGAAAGTAGACACCTTTATGGTGTGTGTTGACACACAAAAACAAAGCTATTTTTCAATTCAACACCTATTTGTAGGCTCCTAAAGCTATACCTGTGAAAGATCAGACCTATACATCTGCTGGCCAGCAGAAGTTATTACACCTTCCCGTAGAAAAACCAGCTCTTGTCACTGGAATTGGTATTGAGGGCATTGTAGGGATTCTTATTTGTGTCTACTTAGACCCCTGCACATTGGCATTTTAGGATGCAATAGTTCACATTAGGTTGGGCACATCCTGTGGGGGAGTAGGGAGTTGCCTCATGTCTAGTCCTTGAACATTTAGGATACTGACTTTTTACTGCCCAATATGTTTGCCAACAGCCTAATTAGCAACATTTGGCATTCATTCTACAAAAGTTTCCCCAACTCCCAAACAGATTATTCCTGATGAGAGTATGAATTATCAACACATAGAAGACTTGGCAGGGAGTCACTGTAGCTGCTATTGCTGAATTTAGGAGCATGTATACCCTTAAGCATTGCTATAGAATGACACTTGGTGACTTCCCTCATGGAGAGGCTGTGATTTTGGGAGACTCGGAATGTAACTGGAAAGTGGCCTTTCTTTCCTGAGGAAATGGTTAATGTTTCTCAATTTATGGATATTATCAAACTTTGCTCACAAGTATGGGAGAAAACTTATAGTTTTTCAAAGCAAGTAAGGAAGAACAGAGCACAGAGTGCAGCATTTTAGTTAAAGAGCATTTATTTTGCATAGTCTCAAGAATGTGGTTGTCAAAGGTGACACATGCAAATTTCTAAGTAGGTATCAGTGATATATTGGCAAATTTTTACATAGTTTTTTTATCATATAGAGCATTTTAATGTGGTATGTTTTCCTCTTTATAAAAATGTTTTTTGTGGCGTCATCCAAATCTTACACTTGCAATTCCTGGCAGTATATCTAGCAGTAAAAAATTGTTCAGGATTTAAAAGTAATGGATGGTATCAGCAGAGCTCCTTAGTCACTAGATGGGGAATGAAAATTTACACATTTTACAGATTTGCTGCACCTGCAAGTTTTCAACATCTGTGCCTAAATCACCAGAAACAGTAGAAATACAGAAATTAGGTGTGTAGTGGCATATGAAAGCATTAAGGTACACATACTATGCTCAGACAGTATCCCTTAATAGAGAAGAACTACTCACTAATCCAAGAAACGTGACTAAAGGGCAGCAGCAAGCTGACCTGCAGCACGAAGACAATCAGGTTTATCAGCAAAGCCAGCAGCAGAGCCAGCAAAGGAAAGCCGACGTCCAGATGCTGGTAATACAGGCATCCTAGCCAGACTTGTGCATTATGGGTCCTGCATCTGTCACTGTTACACCAGCAGTTGGCTCCCAACCTGGAGCAGATTCTGTATTCCCGATGATTTAGAGATCCCAGCCAACACAGTCACTGTATATATAAGCCAAGTCTTCTGAAGCAGTGCTGTTATGTTTGAAAGGCCAGTTTAGATCGAAAGATGTCCTGTGAGATTGGATAAGGGCTGTTCCCATTCATGGCAAGATTGTGGTGTGTAAGTTTTTTTCTGCTTATGCAGGCATATAAAAAGCAATGACATAGTGAAGAAATAACAGTATTTTTTAAATGCCAAAAGAAAATATGATCCATCTGAAAGGACTGGAACTTACAAGCATTGTTTCTCATGTAGAAAAGCAACTTGGCTAATATTTACTCGTTCAGTCTCCTGGGAGAATCAGTATTAGGTTCCTAAGTCAGCCTTGATCTCCAGAAACTCTGAAATTACTTCTTTTTTATTAAAGAAGTTCTCTTCCTATGCTGTGCCAGTTTCAGCAGCCTGCAAAGGCCAAATACATTTGTGCCACACAGAGCAATCTGAAAGTATGAAAATCTTGTGACAGACATAGGGGCTTCTGCTTCCACTCTCCCCTAGTATTTTCTCCTTCGGCAAGATTCTTTATCCAATACTATGTTTCACTTTTATAAGCTAAAGGGAGAGTTGCGTTTCAAAGATTTTGTAATTAAAATATTCATTTATGAATGAGTGCTTAACATCAAGAACCATCCAGGACACTCTAGGGCTGAGAAACTCAGCACATTGGCCTCTTTTACAGGATGAAGGTGTAAAAGAACTTGGAAAGGAAGCTTAAAGCGTTTTCTTCAATTGCCTGTAATCTCCTTCAGAAGTACATATATATATATATATCAGTGGAACACATACTTCTTCTCTGACTTAGATCCTTAAACTAAATTCACTGTAAGAATTAAGTGGTCAAAATGCCAGAGCTGAAGTTACCCTTGAACAGACTAGGTAGGTATTTCTTCACAGAGAGAGTGGACTCTGAACAGGAACACATGCTACTTTTATCAGCTCTCTCCCACAGCTTTGCCTGCATGCTTTTATTTTGAGAACTTTTTGTGAACCTTTTCTAATATGGGATTCATATGGCATATAGGGACCATTGGGAGCTGATCTTATAAGGCTGCAGGGCTGTAGAAATCTCCTCTGTTTTAAAGAGAGCGGAACTGCAAGGATTATCGACAGTGCAGCATGTACTTCATAGCTCTTTAAATAAAAAATGACAATCCTTTAAAATAAGTAGCCAATAATTATTAATTTATGTAGCTAGTACTATAAAAATGTTAGTCATTTGGAACTAATATGGTTTAACTTGCTTCTACCTTTGGGATTTCATTTTATTTTACCAATTATGTACTTCTATTTTAAAGTGTTGTTAATGACAACAATAACACTTCTCTTAAAGGTGTAACTTTATTAAGTGAGTTTTTAATTTTAACCAGTGCTTATATTGATTGGCAGGAGAGAGGTTTTGTGTCTACTTTAAAAGGGAAATGCTTCAAAATAAAAAAAAACCATCATGAATTTAAGAGGTAGAGAAGTTTAAATGCCCACCTTTTACTATTTTAGCCCACTAAGACACAAGTGTCTTTATAAGCTTCTCTTGAGATAAAAAAGGACATTAAAATAGAAGTAGATAAAGAAATGCCCCCTGCTCAGTATGCTTTTTCTGTACAATGATACAGTTCCTTTGAATTTCGTTTAGTTTGTCATTAATATATCTAGTACTTTGAGTATTAGTTATTTGATTGTCGTGCTGTGATTTGACATACATTTATAGAGCTGTCACATGTGTCTGTCACCATAATCATAAAATTATGGTGACAGATTCTTATAAGCTATTATAAATAATATTCTTACAGATTCTTATAAAGCATTTTGTGCATTACGTAAGGAATAAGAACTTATTAGAAACAAAGGATAGTAAAACTGTGGAGATAATTCTGCAGAAAAATCTCATACTGGAAAGTATCGATACCTTTAAAAAATGTTCCGCATTATTATTTTGCTCGTTAGGCTGTTTCATTACCTCTATTCATTTCTGATTTTTTTACTGTAGATGAATTTTATCTTTTCTGGCAAAACCCACTTCATTTTAACCAAACCATCTATGTGATGTCTGGGGCATCCAAAAGGCAGACTTTAGAAACAGGCATTTCACAATTATGAAATAAAGCTTTTGTTGTAAATTACCCATTGCAGTAAGTTTTCTCTCTCTTGTGACTATAGCAGAAGCATAGAAATTCACCCTAATTGTCTAGAACTAGATTTTGTGAGTGTCCCCCACATATTAGCACATTGAAGGAGCTCTAACTGAAATTAATATTCTAAGAATAATTTAAGGGGAGTGGGAATAGGTTTTCCTGATTAATGTAGCAGCCAATAAATTGATAAATTACTGTTTTCATTAAAATTTTAAGTGATGCTATGTAATGATTATTCAAGAACTCTCTGTTTTATTCAGCATAACTCATGTATTCTACAGGCACCCAAAGGAGAGACAAACCTGAATATCTGTCTGTTTCACTCTGTCCTGTCAGGCTGAAGGTTCAGATGTAAATCTTCTTGGTTGTCACTGTTCAAATTAACAGAAAAGCAGTACAGATTGAACAACAATGCAAGATTGTATTACTAGTAGACTAAAAGACATGTTGGGAATATAAAAATTTCTGTAAAGATACAAGCATTCATTTATAATCAAAATTGTAGGTTTGTGATCCATTTGTGTGAACTCCTCAGCACCACTCATACCACAGAAGATCCTGACTTAGGATAAGGAGTAAGCATTGTGATGATTTTCTGATCTTGCTCTTCTTTTCCTTAAATATTTCGTATTTTGAAGTATTGCTGCAGAACTAATCATTTAGGTCGCATGTGATCTAAAGTCAAATTCCTTCATGAACTTCATACTGCAGAGCCACAATATGTAGTTAATGGTATTTTTAAAATTGAATAAAAAGTAAGAAGTCCTAGCACAGTGAATTAGTATAGTACGGAAAACAGTGAATATGCATATTTTCTACAAGTAAATGCTGTTTTTACAACACAAAGGCCAAAATCTTGTAATCAACATACTGTCAGAACAGAAGTCAGAGAAACAGAGAAGCAAGCCCTATTCTTGTCTCTTTGAAATAAATAGACCCATAATGATTATAAAAGCAACAATGACAACTTAAAATATTTTATTTCATTTGTTCACATGAGTATAACTGATTTTTTACTCTGAAAGTGAGAACAGTTTTTCAGTTGCCTAATGGAGTAGAAAGGAGGTAAATTCAGGGCATATTTTAAGCCAGGCCTTTTCAGAATATGTAACTGACTGAATGTATGAAAATGCACTTCAGTGATTAGCTTAAATTCCAGAAGTGCTAGATTTTTTTTTCAAAATGCTAAGGTTCTCAAATATCAAACAAAATGGGACTCTTTAACCCAAACCTCGTGTTTTACAAGTTTTTTTTTGTTAAGAAATATTTAATCTGGCAGAATTCCTCAGACCTTGTCCTGCTGCAATTGATGACAGTATCTAAATGGAGTTTTACTTCTCTAACTTTTAATGCTTTGTTAAGAACCAAGAAATGTTGCCACTCTGCATACCTCACAAGTACAAGCAATTCAGTCCTGCGGATCATCTCACTCTTTTTAAAAGCTATTTATTCCACTGACTCCAGTGGATGCTTCTGATTTATATCACTGTTAATGAACCAGAGCTGAAAACTTAACACTCCTTAGAGCACATATTGTCTGTGTGACCAATTAGTTACAATAAACTTGTTTGGAATTCTGTTCTGTGCTACAGTTCAACCCTACAGTTAAGTTTATGCTTGACTTAAAAGATGCTTAAATGATTGTCTTAATAGGTGTATGTAAGTAGAAAAAAACCAAAAATATGGTAATAATGATTAAAGAAATGATATCCAGGACTGAATACCATGAGCTACTGAGGGAAAATGAATGAATACACTCTGATATTGCAAAGGTTTTTGCAGAAGAGTTTAACACCCTTCATTATAGGTAGAAAGATTTCCTCCTTCAAATGAAGTACCTCTTTAAGAACAAGATTATTAATAGTTCCCCATCAGTATAACAAAATAATTCATTAAGATTTGTTTATTTCAAGATAATTTCCTTGGTTTATTTTGTGCAAGCATATATTACTCTGATTTCTGCTTTCAAGGAGAGAGTTACTTGCTGTTCAACTCTTCTTACCTTTGCAGTTTTTGCTGATGCTATATTCTCACATCTGGTCATGTGACAGTCTTATCTTATTCAACCATTATTCAGCCATTTTGAGATATGTTTTCTAATTACACCAGCTAAACATTTCTAGACTGATTTGACTTGAAAAATACTCACCTGTTCTCATCACCAGGTACTATTTTTGTTATTCATAAAGAAGGAATACCACTACTTAAAGAGGTTATTACTTACCCAACATTCTGATACTATTCTCCCATATTGCTTTGCAAATCTAGAAAGTATCTTCAGCAAAGAAAATTTCCTTGACAGTGGGATATTTTGGGGTGTTTGGGGTTTTTTCTTATTGATTTAATATTTTTTTCCTGGCTTCTGTGATTTGAAACCTGGAATATTTAAACCCTGGTCACTGTAATAATGGTGCCATTGAAAAAAATGTTTTAAATGTATAAGTTTGGTTACCGTCTTTCTCAAAGAACTTTTGCCAGTCACATATTTCTTAGCTCACCTCCTGAAAACCTGAAATACATTCTTAAGTCAGTAATCACTTGTTTTGAAGTCCTCTGCTGGACTGTAGTCTTACCTTTCAGAAGTTAACTATGAAATAAATGAAACCTGAAGTGCCCTGTAATGTAGAAGTTTTCCAGGAAGTCACTCATGTGCTGAAAATACCATGACTGCTAGTATCAAGAGGAAAGGGAATATAATGTATTCATTGAAAACAATTGTGTCTATACAGCCTGTCAGGTCAAGATCTCATCTAAAAACATTCTAAACATAATTTCTAAAAGTAATATTTCATAGAAATATTGGCAGCTTGCTCTTTGAGAAAGACACCTACCTGAGCCTCCCTGTTTCTGTTGAAAAGTTGAAAGTTCTGTAGTTCCAGTGGTCTGTTGCCATGGCATTCTCCTTTGTGTTACTGCCTGCAACCAAACTATGATGCATTGATGGATTATTTTAATTCAGACTGTCCATAGTGCAAATGATTGCTTTAGTAAAGGAAGAAATATGATTAAACACAACTTAATACTTTAGAGAACCATTCTTCACAAAACATTTTAAAATATTTTTATGTATTCTAGGATTTTGAAAAAAAAACCCTATGTTTTTTTAAAAAAACTATGTAGGGTAAAGGAGATGTCTGTCTAAACAGCCCTGAGATATGTATCCATAGGAGGTAAAATATTGTAAAAGTATATTACAATACAGTGAATATACACTTCGAGCTTCTTTTTCACTGTTAGTACTACCAAAAGTAGTTCCTTTGGGTTAGAAAAAGTAAATCTTAATGAATCATAGTATTGGACTTGCAAAATAAAACAAATAAAAGGTTGGTGAAAACTTCCTGGTGAAATCCATAGAATTTTCATATTTGGGAAGAAGCACCACTTCTTTTATAACAAGTGGTTACTAGTTACTATATGCACAATTTTAGCAGTGGTTGCTAAAGGCGTCTTATACAGGAATGTTTTTAGCTGGAATAATATCAGTGTAGTTATTAATTGTATCTGCCGTCTCTAGAAACTCAGATCTTTCTATAACCCAGAATCATGAATGTAAATCTGGATTACATGCATCTCTATCCCATTGAAATATACAACTACAGTCAAAGAATCGGTATCTGAACTGAGAAATAATGAATTTCTTTATTCAAACTAAAGAAAAAATTTTGTAACGTTGTTCAATCTTGTTTTTTTAGGTTGGCAGTCAGATCTAGACTAACTTCTGTTGAAAAAAATGCAGTATATTCTATCAGACATCTGTATACAGTGAATGCAGGTTATCACAGTCACTTTTTTGAGCTGGTGAGAACAAATACTGACCAGGCATTACTGAGGATCAAAACTTGAACCTGTGGAACTTGAACTAAAAGGCTGGGTTCTGGGAGTGGAAAACCTTTACTGCAATCTTAATGTTTCTGTTGTCTGGTTACGAGCGTGAGAAAGCAAGCTGTACTGTATTACCTACTAAGAAGAAATTCTGAGTGGGTTTTTAGAAACAGCTCTACAGTACCTTGTAGAAATGGGATACCCTGCATTCATTACCACTTGTGTGTTCAAGGGGGGGATATTGCAGTAGGATGCAACCTGCAATATCTGTTAAGTCTTCATCACCATGTTTGGTGATAATCAGTTGTACTCTGAGGACAGTTAAAATCAGGTGAGGAAGGGCGTGCATGGAGAAAGGGGCTGAAGGGAAGACAAGGTTTTTCTACTAATATTTTTTTTTCTGTGAACCAAGATCAAATATAGTGATAGTCCTTATATCTCTGCCTCATAAGCTTTTTCCATTTTTTCTTTTAAAACTTTACTTCTTGGAATCCCATCGAGATAAGTCTGGTTTCCTTCTTTAAAATCTGTGAAAGATCATTAAAGCTAATAAAGATATGAAAAGTGGGAGTTAGCTAATATGAGACTGTAGGTGAAGTAGTTTGGGCTCATTCAGACACAATGGATGTGACAGATAGTCCCAAAAACACAGCTGGCGGTACAAGATTTTGCAAACATCGATTGGCTTATTTTCTTTGGCAGGAAAAACTACTGAGATTCTGAAGTACAAAACTGCTTTTACGCTTCACACTTGCCAGACCAGTTCCAGACACATCATGTGGATGAGAAGTGTGAAACTTGTAGGGTTAGTGATAGGCTTTCAGGTGAAAGAAACTATAATTACATGCTGACAGCAATCTTGTCTATATGTGGTAAAGAGGGGAAATGTTTTTGCTATTCTCCTCTTTCTCTCTAAATAACCATCCTCATGGGTTTTGCAAAAAACTCTTGCCCTTATTTTGTGTTGTACCACCAGTGTGGCTATTGTATTCACAGTGCATCTGGTGTCATCTCTGATTCCTTTACCCAGAGGAAATCCTTCTCCAATATTTTCTAGTGTGAGAAAGGACATCTTAAGCTTTGCACCACTGAATGGAGACAGTCTGCACATTTCATGTATCATCTTTCTGTACCTTTTTTTCCCCCCAAAGAGGTCTCACGATACCTTATTAGAACCTGGAAAAGAGATTGTTACTAGTTTTACCATGTCAGACTTAAACAGAAAAGATAATTTTCTGCTTTTTCTAATTAATAAAACCAATACCATCATTAACATTTGGGATGGTTAGTTACCTATGACTATAGCTAATGAGTTGCAGTCATGTTAGTGTAAATGAAACAACAGATTTACAGTGATTTATGTCACCCATGAGTCTGGCGTTTAAACTGTTTGTGACTGTTAACCTGTTGGGGACATCAGGTTAAGAAGGTTGAGTCCATTCAAACAGACCGTATTCTGTGAAATATATTTTTCACAATGGCACTAGATGCATGCATTTCAATCTCAGTTTACAGATGTTTATTTACTCATATAACAGACTCGAATGGAGTTAATTTGGGGAATTGCAGTTGAATTATTTTGGATTAGACTATTATACATGGCAAAAGAAGGGACCCTTGCCTGTGCAGTAACATTGTTGGAGCCCTGAGGCTGTTAGCTCAGCTCATGATGTATTGTACTGCTAGTGTTTCAGCTCTCTCAGGGGATTGCTGGTCCTACTGTAGGGTCAGGAGTTAACTACTTGTATTTTAGCAGTGTACTGATATCAATATGGCTCCTATGGAAACCTTACTTGACGTCATTTTTGGATCTTTGCTGCTATAGCAAAGCTTTAGTAAAAGTCAATAAGAACATTAGATTGTTGTCTGTATTATTACTTGCCACTTCCTGCCAGCAATCTACCAATTCATTAGCAGAGAGTTTTGGAAATCTCACTTGATTATTTATGCAGTCAATAGCAAGGCATGTCTGCATTCATAATTGTTTGATTTTATGGCCTCTTCTTTAAACAAACATTGTCTATGGTAATGTGATGCCCTGATGGATGGGAAAGGTTTTGTCTGTGAATATCATTTAGATAATTAAAAATGACAGATGAAATCGCCTGCTGTCTTGACCTGTACTTTGTTCCCTCAGTGATGCTGAAGAGATGCTGATTGCTGTCAATCAAAACCCATTGGAGGTTTGTAAATTCTGGCTGCTGTGAACTCTGACCTCCAATGTTGATCTGAAATAGATAATAACCTTGAAATTCTATTAGAATTTAAAAACTGTTTCACCAAAGGGGCATAGTATATATTTTTTCCCCTAGAACATGACTACTGAGTGTCATTGTTTTGTCCACACAGTCTAGGAAACAAAAGTAAACATACTGTGTTCAACAAAACTTAATATTGCAAGTCAGAACTTAAATCTTATAAAACAGAATCACCTCTCTGTTGTTTCTGTTTCAAAGGTACAAATCTTCTTTAGGAAAAAATTCCATTTGATACTGCATAATGATGTTGAAATAATCTTTTGATTCTGTTTATTGATTCTAAAGCTTATAATGTTGTCCTAACTTTATGACATATTCTAGCTGTCCATCTATCTCATTTTCTGTTTTCTCATTTCCTCTATGAGTAGTCTTTGAGTCAGTCATTTGTTTGGTTTTGGCGTTTTTTTTTTTAAACAGTAGTTCTTTCTTTAGAAGCAGTAGGGAAAAACACCAGCTAGGATATTTAAGATGTGGAAAAAACAGGCACAAATGCACAAAATTCTGAACCAACAACCACCTTGAAACATGAATCAAGAGATCAGGTGCATAAAGGGCAGTCACCATGAGATTTTTTTCTTCATTACCTAGAAATTTCTGGGATAATAATAAGAGATAGTGTTTGTTTTGAGATTTGGGGTTAGATTTGTTTTGGTTTGGAACAAGGGGTTAAAAGTGTATTGAGATTATATTTTGGTACAGTCAATGTTTTATTTTTAACTTTAAAATTACTGGGAATAGTCATTGCCAAACTCTAGGAAATCAAAGACTCAGGTTTTACATGTTTGTCTTGATAAGAAGATTGAATTAACGTAAAGTAAGTGCTTTAGGATTTAGTAATTTTTATTTTACAAGAAGAAATGTAACTCCCTCCTCCCCGTGGCTGAGGGGTGTACGGGGTGGAAATAGATGATCTTTAAGGTCCCTTCCAACTCTAACTATTCTATGATTTTTTTATTGACTCTAAATCATAATTAGGATATTCTGGCTAGTTCTTAAGTACATGTTTTTAATGGGATAGATGTACTGCCTCAATCTGGTACAGTAAGAGAAGTGACCAAGCGTGATCTCTGGAAAAGTAGTTGACAAAATTACTTTCTTCTTCTTTAGAATTTCATGTGAACTTCCAATAGGGCTGGTTTAAGAACGAGCATTTTCCATAGCAGTCTTTGCTTGGTGCAGAAAAAATAATTTAGACGTTTTCTCATAGGCTTAGCAAAGGAAATCACATCTAAACATTGTGTTGAGAATGAATTCTAAGGAACATAACTTGCATTTGTAGATCAGTTCAGGAACAATTCTAATTTTTTTGCAGTGGGCATATAATTTCTTCCCTGAACGGCTGCCAGTGAATATATGAACATTTTGATTTTGTGACTTATTTCCATTTGTTAAAAAAGGAGAGGGGGAATCAGCGTCTATGTAAGTCAGAGGCTAAATACTTGCAGCTCAACTGGAGTAGATAGATATGTTTTGCAAGCTTTTCCCATGTCTTTAATAAGGCAGTTGAGTTCTAGTGCCTGGCAAACCTTCTGTGTTAGTCCCAAGCCTATTTTAAAGCAAAGACTGGGTCGCATCAAACTGGCAAATGGATTTGTTATCCGGACCATGTGAACAACAATAGAAGCCTTGAGGGTGAGGGACTGGTGGTGTTGCAACTTTCATTTTCTGAGGATTTGAAGGTGTTGCTTGAGTTAGTTTTGGTTTTTTAAGCTCTTGTGTAGGAGGATCTCTTTTTAACTTTGTTTAAATGGATTGTTTCAATACATTTGTAGTTTTCTTTGTTAAAAATCTTAGTAGTCTTATAGGATTACTTGAAATTAAATTAAGAAAAACATGGAGAAGGTGAGATTGAGTGAATGGAAAATAGTTTATTGAAAAAACTCACAAGTGCTGTTGTACCCTGAATTTAGATACCTTGGGAGTTAGGTTTGGATTTATTAGCATACTCCTAGAAGAAATATCTCTTCATGAGTAAGTTTATTCTACCAGTTGGATCCTGGCTATGATTTACAGTATCTACTCGTCTATAAACATGCCTGTGGTTTAAATAAGTGCTGATTTTGTAAGATTTGTAGTAAAGGTGTAGTGGAGGAAATCTGTAAAATATTACAAGTAATTTGCCACTGAATGTATCCCATCCATTTTTTGGAAATGGGATTTTATTGCTGAAGTGTCATTCCTAGACATAGTAAGAAAATGTTGGCTTTTGATTTTGAGGAAATTAAGGTGGTCTAAAATTACTGAATCTGATTTAAAGTGCATGGACTGAGCATCTATGAGTATAAAGTGAGATTTCTTTAATTCAAAAGAGCTCCTGAGGTTATTATGTTGCTACAATATGAAAATGAGTTGTGACAATACAAGCCTGATTACAAGCTTCCCAGGCTGTCCCGGTGTTACAGTTAGTTCCCAATTGTTAAACCATTCCTTTATTAGAACATTAAGGGCTGGTGCTGTCTTGACTTGCAGCTGGAAATAGATTACTACCAAGGTTGGCTATGAGTATAAAGGACTCTCAAGAAAGTGTTTTATATTGGACAAGAATAACCACACATTTCACACTAATTTAATTCAGTCACCTCTAGTGTACTCCAAGAGTTATTAAAAATACATTTGTAACAAGTGATTCACTTAGTCTAGTAGAAATTTATTTTGAATCTTCATGAAACTTTAAGCTATTCTCCAGGGACCATGCAGTAGTACACAACACAGTAAAATAATCCTGAAATTAAAGTGGTGTTTGCTAACTCTCTGTGACTTTTAGTACATGCAGAAGTTAGATCACACTCTGCCCTACTGGGAAAGAAAAACAGGTGTTCTTTGTATATGTGTCCATATCCAACAAAGAATAAGCACTAGCTTCTACAAGGTAGTATTTTGCGGGAGAACAGCTATCAATTATTTGAGAGTGGAAATTCTGTTTGGAAAAAGAGAATGTTCTCTTTTTCTGCATATTGAGTTGTGCTTCTGCTTCAAAACGTGGTCGGCTGCTGTGTACGTATAGTACCCAGAAATACCACATTCCCCTTGCCAGAGATATATTTTCTATAGTGTGCAATGTGTGATGCTGAGATCCTTGGAGTGTGCAAACCCCTGCAAAACCAGCACACGTAAATACTACTCATGCATTTGAAAGTGGGCTGTCAACCTCAATAAATACTAAAAGGCGGTATCGTCCTCCATCCAGTACTTACTTATGGAAGAAACAGACAGAATAGTCACACAAACCTCCAAGAACATATGTATCTCTCTCTGTCTCTTCTATTCCAGCCCTTGCTCTCTAGCCCAGCGGTAGCTCTGGAGTAGATAGGGAGAGGGTTGTAAGAAGAGATTTTTAAAGAAGATAGCAGGAAAAAAAAAGTTTGCATGAAATCATCATTTCCCTCTTTGAGCTGAAATTGGAGGTGGTCAGAGTCTACATGGTAGATGGCAGAGGATTAAGGAAGGTGAGAACGTTTTTTTATCTTTCTGTCTAAAATAAAGATAAAGGTAGGGGGGTTGTTTGCTTTCTTTGAATTTTCAACAGAAAAACTGAAAGCAAACGTAACATTGCTTAGTGAAGAAAAATACCGTTATTTTCAGAATGGTTTCCATAGGGTAGTTTGGATGTGTGTGGCACAGAATCTGACAAAAATCTATGACAGTCTTTCATTTCCAAATCTGCTGTAGATGATCTGAACTCCGTCTGATAAGAGTGTACAAATGTAGCCCCACTTTCAATTTTGCAGTTTGTGGTATCATTACCTAATTTTACTTTACCCATCCTGTCTTTTCCTGTAAATATTCATACTGGGCTGTTACCTTTTCAAGATACACAAAAAGGAATAAATCAGATCTGGTATTTTATTGCACTTTCTATGAACATGGGCATTTTCCATTGCTCCCAAATTATGATTTCACAGGTAGAAGAGACAGTGAAATACAGAAATACACCACTTTGTGTTGAACTTCTTATCACTCAAAAGGTTTCCAAAACATGGTACTGAGCATTTGAAAAGATATTTTATTGTTTTGATCATTTTCTTAAATAGTTGTATATTGCTAATTATAGGTTAAAGAATAGAGTTTATTAGGTACTTTCCTATGAACAGCATTTTTGAAGGAATTAGTATTTGTTATGGGTAGGGATGGTGGGAGAAAAGAACAAGATCACCTTTGCTCTTAAAGGCAGCATTAAGATAGATATAAAGAGAGAGATCTGAAACTTTACAAAGCTTAAAATGCTTGTGTGTGTGTGACATTACCATCTTTGCTGCTTGGTGATTAATACATCAAAAGAATAGGTATAAATAATTTTTCAGCATATAGCATATAAATGCTTACTTTACATCCATGGATTTTTCATTAAAAAAAGTTAGCATGTCTTGGAAATGTTCCTAAATTTGTTTCTTTTCTAGGAGGATTCAAAACTCAATGCAAAAACTGCAGTGTTTTAAAACTTATAAGTAGGTGGGTTTGAATTATTTCATTACTTGCACATCCTTCTTTTTTGGAAAACAGTAATTGTTAAGACTACTTCTGTTCATAGTTTACACACAAACAGTGTGCCAGGCAATGTACATAAAAAATTGAAGGAAAATATACTATCTGTTTGGAGGAACTCAATTCATTTTCCCCTAAACGAAGAATTAATAGCTTACAGTACCTGAGATATAAGCATTGCTGTTTGGTTCTAAGCTGGTTTACAGTGAATTTATTTTATAACTTAGGCCCAGAAAAATACAACAGCACAATGCATCACTGATACAAGAGTGATAGATTTAGAAAATGTTTAGTGAGAGTATTCCGCCTAGACCAGTAGGAACACCTGCTTCTATTATTCAATCACTGATAAAATGGTAAATAGCTTATGTCAGTCATGCAGCTTGCATAAAGCTACATAGTTTGCCTGTAGGTTTGGCTTTTTTTTTTTTTTTTTTTTACTTCTACATGTTTTATATTCAATTCCTTTTTTAACTGTCACCTTGGAATTATAGGATCATAAATGGACACTGACACTATTTTTATCCTTGTTCATGTTATCTGGTCTTGCAAATGAAGTTCTGCATGTCATACCTGGAAAAGAAAAAGGATGTTAAAGCTAACAGTTAAACTGTTGTTTTTAAATAATAGAGTAGAATCCACGTGGTCTATTTGGTCCCAGGGTTTTTTTAAGTAATAAGTTGCTGTGCTTCCCCTCAAATCTGTGAGAATGGGAACTTCAATATTTGCATCCTCCTAAATTCTTCATGCTACTAATTTTATTAACCATTATGCAAACAGGAGCCATAATGACACTGCAACTTTATTTATATTGTATGACGCAATGGTAATCATATTTGTTTCAGTGTAGTACCCAAAATAATATTCACCTGGGGAAAGGTGACTTCATCTCCACTTGCCGAATAAACTTTTTCAGTGACAAATTTTAGACAGGACAGTTGTAAAGACTAGCGCGTCTAAAAAAATGTGAGTGTTTCCACAAGACAATGTGTTCCTGTGTTTGTGGGTCTTTCCTGGGCCCATTTTAATACTACTCTGTCAGAATGGCAAGGTTATTTCATTTCAGCTGAGTGGTATTAAATAATTAAATGATCCCTAGGTGATATTAGATAATCCCTATGATGGCTGACTGCCATCATGTGTGTGCCATGGACTCCAGTCTGGCAATATCATATTACACTGAATTTTTTGAAGGAAGCAATGGGAGCAGTACTTCCAAGACAGACTCTGACTCAATTGCTTTCACAACATGCTTCTAATGGCTTGGTAGTAAATACCTATTGCTGCCTAGATGTAGGAGGCCTAGCACTTTTCAGTATAGGACTTGCTTTTGCTTAATTCATTGTTTTTTAAAGAATACTTATTTTTTTTATTTTTTTATTTGAAAGAGGGATTGAAAATTCTTCTGAGCTAAAGCCCCATAGCTGAAGAAGTGTTGCTGGGTTGTTTTTTTTTTTTTCTATTGAAGTTCTAGTCACTTTGTCCAAAATATGTATTTTTTGAGGAAAAAATAGTCAATTGCCTTCTCTTACCTGTGCTGTTGGCAGTTACGTGGCAAGCTGTCAAAATACTGATTGAACACATTTATAAATTCTGAATAGAATTGGTGGAGAGAAGTACCCAAATTTCATCAAGTATTTGTCACTAATGTGTTCCACAACAGTTCAAAATATTTACCATCTCTCATTCTAACAAAAGACTAAGACTGTAACACTATTAAAGTGACAGCAGCAACTGAACATACTGCACAGCGAACCCTGACCACAGTCTCTGTGTGAGGGAAAAGAGAAGTGAGTAGAAGTAGACCATAGCCAACAGCTTTCCATCTACTCTTCCTGAGAGCTGCAGCTATCTCCTGTTGTCAGCAATCCTTAAACACAAGATATGATCCCCAGTTCAAGTGCCAGCATTTCAGCCTTTCTGGTATGCAAGCTTGACTTGCATGTTATTGCATGCAGTTGAATATCCTTTACTTTTTTTCTCACTGAAAAATGGCCAGTAACCTTAAAAGATACTATTAAAAAAAATAGTAACTGAGTTAGAAAGTCAATTACCAGAAGCAGAAGCAATATTGGATCTGTAGTTTTCTGCACAACCTTAATTTGTTCCTTTTAGTTTGTGTTTTATGATGAATTCTTCAACTACATGATCACACACTGTTTTGTACTTGAGTTCTCTGCATAATTTAATATGCACAAAAGACAAGGTCCTGAAGAGAGGTTGTGGCTGTACAGAAGATAAAACAATTAGGGCATTTTAAAGTTATTTTGATTTTCTCTAGTAATGTAATTACATAGAAATTAAAAAGATGGAGTTTCAGGATGAAAAACGATGGGTCTCATGAATGACAAAAGTTCACATCACACCAGAGACCTTAGTTTGATCTATGTTTCTGCCAGATTTTTATACAAAGATGAGTTACTTAAACTAAAATGTTGGCAGGAGGCCCTTAATTTTATATTCCTCAATTCATTGACATCGGTTCAATGTCGCAGAGACAGGTATGGAAAAGATCATAGAATCATAGGATAGTTTGTGTTGGAAGGGACCTTAAAGATCATCTAGTTCCAACCCACCTGTTATGACCAGGGACATCCCCCTAGATCAGGTTATCCAAAGTGCCATTCTACCTGGCCTTAAACACCTCCAGGGATGGGGCAGCCACAATTACCCTTGGCAACCTATTCCAGTGTCTCACCACTCTAATGGTGAGGAAATTCTTTCTAATGCCTAGTCTAAATCTACCCTTCTCCAGCTTATATTCATTCCCCCATGTCCTGTCACCACAAGCTTTTATGAACAGTCCCTCTCCAGCTTTCTTGTAGGCTCCCTTCAGGTACTGGAAGGTCAACATAAGATCTTGTCAGAGCCTTCTCTTCTCCAGGCTGAACAAGCCCAACTCTCTCAGCCTGTCCTCATATGGCAGGTGCTCCAGCCCTTAAATCATCTTTGTGCCCTTCCTATGCTTTATGGAAAGCATCCTTGAATATTTTCCAGCTCTGTTCTGCTTTGTTGTCGTGGAGGACCACATCCCAGGGGATCCTACCGAGCAATTCCTTGAAGAGCTAGAAGTCTGCTTTCCTGAAATTTAGTGTTCTGACTATACTCCTCACCTGTCCCATATCCCTCTGGACCTTGAACTGCACCAGTGCATGATCACTGCAGCCCAGGCTGCCTCCAATCCTAATGTCACTGATGAGTTTGCTTGTACTGGTGACCATAAGGTCCAGTATTGCATCTCCTCGGGCGGGGGTCTCTACAGCTGGACTAAGAAGTTATCTTCAATGCACTCCAGGAATCTCTTGGGTTGCCTACAGCTTGCTGTGGTACTGTTCCAGCATATGTCAGGGTGGTTGAAGTCCCTGAGTAGGATGAGAGCTTGTGAGCATGAAGCCTCCTGTAGCTGGAGGAAGAAGACTTCATCAGTTGGTTCTACTTGATCGGGTGGCCTGTAGTATTCACCAACTACAAGGTTCCCCTTGGTGCCTCTGTCTTTAATTCTGACCCAGAAGATCTCAACCTGTTCATGGCTACTCTTCAACAACAGCTCTTCACATTCTATTGCTTTCCTGAGATAGACAGCAACACGTCTACCCCTCCTTCCCAGTTTATCTCTTCTGAACAGCCTGTAGTTGTTGCTAGCCACACTGCAGTCATGGAGTTTCTGCAATGGCAACTAGACCATAGCTTTCTAGTAGCATGGTAGCTTCCAGCTCTTCCTGCTTGTTACCCAGGCTTCATGTGTTAGTGTAAAGACACTTCAGCTGAGCTTCTGGTTGCATCACCTTCCCAGTGGACCCTTTATTACCTACAAGGTGTTTCAGAGAAGTGTCCTCCCTAATACCTGGCCCCTGCTGCCTGTCTTCCCAGCACTTGTTACAGGCTAGCTTGATGTTGTCCCACTCCTCCTTTTTATCTAGTTTAAAGCCCTGTCTACAAGCCCTGCAAGATCCTGAACAAAGAACCTCCTCTGGCTCTGAGAAAGATGTCTCCCATATGAAGTCTGTTGTCCCGGTGCCATCCCATTATCTAAAACCCCAAAGTTATTCCACTGACACCAGACAGCATTAATTGAGTGGATCCATCTGAGCTGTGCTGTGTCACCATCCATCACTGGAAGGAGGCAAGAAAATATCATCTGTGCCCCATGTTCTCTCAGTGTCTGCCCCAAGGCCCTAAAACCTCTTTTAATCTGCCTTGGGCTTCTTACTGCTGCTTCATTCCCTCCCACATGGAGCAGTAGTAACGGGTAATTGTAGATCTCACCAGGTTTGGATCAGAGTATATACACCTGCACTGTTTGAGTTCATCCTAGGAAGTGCTAGTAGCAGGACACTGCACTTAATTCTCTAGACCAGATTCTTAGAAGTAATGCAGTTCTGTGTTGCAGTGCTGGCTGTGCTACCTATTAACATTTTGACCTCTGTGAAGCCTTTTTGTCTTGATTTCCCCACCTGTAAAATGGAGATAATAACACTCTCATCTCATAGTGGAGATGAATTTATTAATGTTTACAAGGCATGAAGATTCTGTGGTGATGAGCACTCTAGAAACACCATGAGGAAATAAACAATTCTGCATTCACTGCAGGCATTTGATGGTGTGCAGTAAATAAAAAAGGGGCCAGTAATAGTGCGTTAAGGATAGAAATATTGAAGAGCTGTCGCTTTCTCTGAGCAGTATTTACCTGGGTCTTCAAGTAATATAGGGGGCTGCTGCAGAAAAATTATTGTATGGTCCTGTAATTAAAATATGTGTCATTATGATTATGCATGGTGGGAGGGGAAAGGTCAACTTCTCCCAAGTGACATTAATTCCAGCATTTTGTAGCTTTTGGGAACTTGGATTTCTCAGTTAAATAATATTCTTTAATTATTTTGTTAAGTCTGGTGACTCTAATTGCATAAAGGAGAGAAGGAAATACACTAGTAACTCCGTCCCTTAAAAGTGTTTATACAGCCCATGCTTCATAAGGAAGAATAAGGAGATCTGAAGGTTCATAGCTAGGGATCAGTTTTACAATAGAAATAGACACAGAAAAGCATAGCTACGTAGTTTTTTGGGGTTTTTTTAAAGCCCCTTAAGACTCTTAGTCCATATGAAAGTCTGCTTACAACCAACACCCTCAACTTTTTCCTCCCAGCCTTTTCTTGCAGTTGCATTCCATCCTTCTTTCTTTAAATCAATACCAGACTATATTTAATTCTCTCAAACCATAGCTCCTTCCTCCCTTTGCTGTAGCCTGGTCTTCAGAGGCTGATTGGAAATCAACTCAATCTGAAATCAGGAAGGGTTGAGTCATAGTTCACTTGGTTCCAGCTCCAAATGTCACTTGGCGATCACTTTTCTCGTCTCAGTAGTAAAAAATGAAATACCTGGAGAGTCACCTCACTTCCATGTGTTTGTAGAGATGACATAGGAAAAAAAAAATACTGTCAGTGTTTCCTGCCTTCCCCTGGCAGGGATTTATACTTTAAAATCTAATTGCAATCAACTAGAGCTTTTGTTTTTCTAACATTTAATTCAGGGAGTCTGGGTCAGAAATATGTTTGCATTCTATTGTGTATCTGCAATGATTTTCAGTATACAAAAAGATACATCCACTAGTCCTTACAAGCACTGGCTGATCTTGAACATTTATGTGTCCTCTCGTTGTTAAGCATTTAATTGATGAGGAAGAGTTACCTAGTGTTTATTCAGTAGAAGCTGCCAGAATCACAAGTGAGTAAATCCCAGACAAGAGCAGGAAACACATGATCTGTGAAGGAACTCATTCCAGGTCCTATCTATGAAAAATGTATTTGATATACGTTGGCCCAAATCCCATGTTTATAACTGTCCAAATCAGAACAAGTGACCGTATTTTGCCACACTCTTATTCATCTCTTTATCAGTGTTTCATAATTTGGGTAATTATAGTTGAACTACTAAAACAGCTGGAACCAATAGGAGCTTTTTGTGGCAATATCTAGTAGCAGAACTATAGTCCTGTTTCTTGCCTGAAGTTCTGCAAATGAAGAATCTCCAGCAGGAGATTTAAACGCACCCCTGGGAGCGTGGCAACGAGGAGTGCGGCGATGAGGAGCAGGGCAGATTGAGCGGGCAGGGCGCAGAGAGGACCCAAAGACCAGACAGAAGACAGCAAAGACCATGGTGGCTACCTGGCAGAAGGTTAAAGCTGCTCTGGGTACTGCAGCAGGCAGGAGGGATACTGCTACCCAGACGGAGCCACAGTGGGTGCATGCAGCTACCCAGACCCTGAGCTGCAGGCAGTGCCCTCCTCCCAAACCAGCTCATGCCTCTGTTACTGGCTCCACTTGTGAAAGCTGTGCTGGAGTGGGGGAACTTCTTCATATGGTTGAAGAGTTAAGGGAAGAAGTAAAGAAACGGAGGACTATCAGAGAATGTGAGAGGGAGATTACAGAATCACAGAATCACAGAACAACCAGGTTGGAAGGGACCCATCGGATCATCAAGTCCAACCATTCCTATCTAACATTAAACCAAGTCCCTCAAGACCTCATCCACCCGTGCCTTAAACACCTCCAGGAAAGGTGAATAAACCACCTCCCTGGGCAGCCCATTCCAATGCCCAATGACCCTCTGCGTGAAAAACCTCCTCCTAATCTCCAGCCTAAATCTCCCCTGGCGGAACTTGAGGCCATTCCCTCTTGTCCTGTCCCCTGTCACTTGGGAGAAGAGCTCCCTCCTCTCTACAACCTCCTTTCAAGTAGTTGTAGAGAGCAATGAGGTCTCCTCTCAGCCTCCTCTTCTCCAGGCTAAACAACCCCAGCTCTCTCAGCCGCTTCTCATAGGGCCTGTTCTCCAGCCCCTTCACCAGCTTTGTTGCTCTTCTCTGGATTTGCTCCAGAGCCTCAACATCCTTCTTGTGGTGAGGGGCCCAGAACTGGACACAGTATTCAAGGAGCGGCCTCACCAGTGCTGAGTAGAGAGGGAGAATAACCTCCCTGGACCTGCTGGTCACACCGTTTCTGATACAAGCCAGGATGTCATTGGCCTTCTTGGCTGCCTCCAGCAGATCGACACTTCCACACAGCTTTGTGTCATCTGCAAACTTGCTAAGGGTACCCTCAATGCCCTCATCCAGGTCATTGATGAGGACATTGAACAGGACTGGACCTAGCACTGAGCCCCAGACTGACCTGTGGAGCAGTGCCCTCTCACTAACTCAGCAGCCTGCTGGGCCGGGTATGCCCAATCACCATCCACCTGCAAACTGCAAGGTTGGGGTTATAAGAGATGAGGAATGGCAGCAAGTTCCTTCCAGACAAAGGAAGCCTGCTCCCCTCAAGCAAACAGCAAAACCTGAGATCGCCCTGGTGAACAAGTACCACGTGCTGCAGGTGGAATCTAATCCTGAGGATGATGGCTACCATAGCCTAGAATCTTTCCCTAGGCCACACCATCCTCAGAAAAAAATAACAACATCCTCCATTAAGAAGAAGAGGAGGGTGATTGTTGTAGGGTACTCCCTCCTAAAAGGAATGGAGGGACCCATTTGCAGACCTGACCCACTCCACAGAGAAGTCTGCTGCTTAGCAGGGGCATCAGTGAAGGAGATAGCTAGAAAACTTCCTTCCCTGATCCATGAGACAGACTACTATCCTCTGATAGTTCAAACTGGTAGTGATGACTTAGTAAAAAGAAAAACTAAAGACATCAAGAAAGACTTCAGGGCCATTGGGAAAACGATGGAGGGCTCTGGGGCACAGGTAGTGTTCTGCTCCATCCCAAGGCCAAATAGGGTGGACCCAGAAGTTACAAAGAAGATCTCCATTAATGCCTGGCTCTGAGCCTGGTGTGAGGAAAGGGGCTTTGGCTTCTTTGATCATGGGGTGGCTCGTGCACCCCCTGACGTTGTTAAGGTTGGGACACGCGGGTCTCCTAGCAGGGCTAAGGCCCTTGGTAAAAAACTTAGCTAAGCTCATAAAATGAGCTTTAAACTAGATGTGGAGGGGGACAGGATTGAGACCAGGCTAGGCAAGAGCGAGCCTGGACGTGGGGCACTAGAGATTAGGAGAGGTGGTGCTGGTGAGGACAGCAGTAAAGGAGACACAGGCACTCTGGTGCAAGCTACTCCAGTTAACAGGCAGTTGGGAACAAACACTGTTGCCTCTAAGAGTGCTGAAGGCTCGGCAGCTCAGCTGAAGTGCATTTATACCAATGCACGCAGCATGGGGAATAAGAAGGAAGAGCTGGAATCTGTCGTATGGCAAGGAGCCTATAAAGTTGTTGCCATCACAGAAACGTGGTGGGATGACTCATATAACTAGAGTACAGCTGTGGTGGGGTACAAACTCTTCAGGAGGGATAGGAAGGGTAGGAGAGGAGGCAGAGTAGCCCTCTTTGTAAGGGAGGACTTGGACACCATTGAGATGGATTGTGGTGATGAGGAGATTGAATGCCTATGGGTTAAAATCAGAGGAACCCATAAGAAGGTAGATTTTGTGATGGGAGTCTGCTACAGGCCACCCAGCCAAGGAGAAGCAGCTGATGAGCTCTTCTATAAACAGCTGGGGATAATCTCTAGATCAATGCCACTTGTTCTTGTGGGAGACTTCAATCTCCCTGATATCTGCTGGGAGTACAATAGAGCAGAAAGGAAGCAGTCTAGGAGGTTCCTGGAGTGTATGGAAGACAACTTCCTTGCACAGGTGGTGAATGAACCAACAAGGGAACGTGCCCTCCTGGACCTGCTGTTAGTGAACAGAGAAGGCCTGGTGGGGTATGTGGCAGTAGAAGGACGCCTGGGACTAAGTGATCACGAGATGACAGGGTTTTCTGTTCTAGGTGAAGTGAAGAGGGTGGTTAGCAGGACAGTAGCATTAAATTTCCAGAGGGCAGACTGAACTCTTTAGAAGGCTGGTTGGCAAAGTCTCCTGGGAGACAGTACTTGAGGGCAAGGGAGCCCATGAGGGCTGGAAGCTCTTCAAAAGGGAGATCCTAGCAGCTCAGGAGAAAACCATCCCCGTGTTCTGGAAAAAAAGTCGGCAGGGGCAAAAACCATTATGGTTGAACAGAGAGCTCTCAAGTGACATTAGGAAGAAGAGGAATGTTTATGGTCTCTGGAAGAGAGGGCACAGGCCTCTTGGGTGGACTACAGGAGGGAAATGAGGTTGTGTAGAGAAAAAATCAGAAGGGCTAGAAATCAGATTGGCTAAGTCTGTGAAAGACAACAAAACATCTTTCTATAAATATATAAATAATAAAAGGAGAACTAGGGAGACCATACGGTACCTGTTGGACACAGAAGGAACAACAGTGACAGGGGATGAGGAAAAGGCTGAGGTACTTAATGCCTTCTTTGCCTCAGTCTTTAATTGTAAAGAAAGTTGTTCCCCTGTGTACAAACCCAGGAGCTAGAGGAGCAAAATGAGGCTCCCATGGTCCAAGAGGAGGTGGTCAGAGCCTTGCTTGCCCAACTGGACACCCACAAGTCTATGGGGCCAGATGAGATTCACCCAAGGGTATTGAGGGAGCTGGCAGATGTGCTGGCCAAACCCCTTTCCATCATCTTCCAACACTCCTGGAAGACTAGGGAAGTTCCACTGGACTGGAGGCTGGCTGATGTTGTGCCCATCTACAAGAAGGATTGCAGGGAGGATCCGGGTAACTACAGGCCTGTCAGTCTGACCTCAGTGCCAGGGAAAGTCATGGAACAGGTGATCTTGAGTGCTATCATGAAGCAGTTGCAAGAGAACCGGGTGATCAGGCCCAGTCAACATTGGTTTACCAGAGGCAGGCCTTGCCAAACTAACCTCATTGCCTACTTTGACAAGTGACTCAGCTGCTGTATGAGGGAAAGGCTGTGGATGTGGTTTTCCTGGAGTTCAGTAAAGCCTTTGACACAGTTTCTCACAGCATTCTGCTATGGAAACTATCAGCCTCTGGCCTGGACAGGCTCACACTCTCCTAGGTGGAAAACTGACTGGATGGCCGGGCCCAGAGAGTGGTGGCAAATGGTGTTAAATCCAGCTGGAGCCCAGTGACAAGCGGTGTTCCCCAGGACTCAGTGCTGGGTCCAGTCCTGTTCAATGTCTTCATCAATGACCTGGATGAAGGCATTGAGTGCTCCCTTAGCAATTTTGCAGACAACACTAAGCTGTGTGGAAGTGTTGATCTGCTGGAGGGTAGGGAGACTTTGCAAAGGGATCTGAACAGACTGTATCACTGGGCAGAGTCCAGTGGCATGAGGTTTAACACGGCCAAATGCCGGGTCCTGCACTTGGGGCACAACAACCCTATGCAGAGCTACAGACTGGGAGAAGTCTGTCTGGAAAGCTGCCAGGAGGAGAAGGACCTGGGGGTGTTGGTTGACAGTCGACTGAACATGAACCAGCAGTGTGCCCAGGTGGCCAAGAAGGCCAGTGGCATCCTGGCTTATATCAGAAACGGTGTGACCAGCAGGTCCAGGGAGGTTCTTCTCCCTCTCTACTCAGCACTGGTGAGACCGCTCCTTGAATACTGTGTCCAGTTCTGGGCCCCTCACCACAAGAAGGATGTTGAGGCTCTGGAGCAAATCCAGAGAAGAGCAACAAAGCTGGTGAAGGGGCTGGAGAACAGAACCTATGAGGAGCGGCTGAGAGCTGGGGTTGTTTAGCCTGGAGAAGAGGAGGCTGAGAGGAGACCTCATTGCTCTCTCCAGCTTCCTGAAAGGAGGTTGTAGAGAGGAGGGAGCTGGCCTCTTCTCCCAAGTGACAGGGGACAGGACAAGAGGGAATGGCCTCAAGCTCCTCCAGGGGAGATCTAGGCTAGACATTAGGAAAAAAATTTTCACAGAAAGGGTCACTGGGCATGGAATGGTCTGCCCAGGGAGGTGGTTGATTCACCTTCCCTGGAAGTGTTTAACGCACGGGTGGACAAGGTGCTAAGGGGCCTGGTTTAGTGTTTGATAGGAATGGTTGGACTCAATGATCCGGTGGGTCTCTTCCAACCTGGTGATTCTATGATTCTGTGAAATGTCAATTATACTGATGGTGCTTTTAACACTTTTACTTGCTGATGGCTCTTGTGTGGTGAGGGAGCAGGGATGCCTTGTTAAATGCTCCCCTGAAAGAGTAGTTACAAAAGCCATTCTAAAACTTGCAATTGTCATGGCCATCCCTACCAGCCTTGTAGAAGTGATACTTACTATGTATAAGGGTGTGAGAATACTACCCTGCTCTTACAGGCTGTCAGCAGACCTGGCTGTAGTTAGGTACTAGGGAATACTGATGTTCTAAGTTTCAAACATATACAAGTGCATATTAAATAATTTTAAAATTATTTTCAGTCAAGCTTTCTAATGAAGATGTAGCTCTTTTATTACTTATTGTGTTTGGAGTAGCCTGACACTGTCAAAATTAGGTAAAGCCTAAAGCAGCTTCTGAAAACAATCATTGAAACAAAATGGTGTTTGGCACTGAGACCAGCCATCTTTTTGCAGGTTCAACCATTTGTGTTCCTGGCCCCAGGTTTCATAAATTGGTTTTAATAACTGATATGCCATATTGTTGGCAGAATTGTCTTCAGAAGCTGGAATACGGAAGCCAGAACTCTGAAAGCGAGTGAGTGCAAACATCAGCCACTTGATTACAAATCCTAGTCATGTGCTTATGGCTGAAAGATATATTGAAGATGAAACACCTGAGGACAAAAAATTTTTACACACTGTTCCTTATTCTGTTGTCTGCCTCATAATTGCTGTACAGCCCTTATATTGTTTGACTGGAAGGCCACCATGTACTCTGTTTAAGATCTTGCCCTATAGAACAAAATCAAGACAAATTACAAAATGTCCTAAAAATACAAATAATCTTATTATAAATGAAAGTAATTTTTGTATTCTGTGGCAAACCATAAGCAATGAAAGTAGTCTTCAAATGTATCCCCCTTGATAAGAACATCATGTGCTGGGTTACTGGGGGTTAGGGGAAAGATAAAGCCCCTGCCACTATAGAGGAGGATCAGGTTCATAACCACCTGAGGAACCTGAACGACTATACGTCTATGGAACGTGAGGAGATGCATCCCAGAGTCCTGAGCGAATTGGCTGATGTGGTTGCCAAGCCACTCTCCATAGTATTTGAAAGTCATGGCAATAGGGAGAAGTCCCTGGTGACTGGACGAAGAGTAACATTGTCCCCATTTTAAAAAAGGGTAGAAAAGACATCCCTGGGAACTACCAACCTGTCAGCCTCACCTCTGTGCCTAGGAAGATCATGGAATGGATCCTCCTAGAAGCTTTGCTAAAGTACATGGAGGATGGGAAGGTAATTAATGGCAGCCAGCATGGCTTCACCAGGGGCAAATCCTGCATGACCAGCTTAGTGGCTTTCTATGATGGAGTAACCACAGCAGTGGACATAACGGATGTGATCTATGTGGACTTAATAAAGCCTTTGACATGGTCCCCCACTCTCTGAACTGGAGATAAATGGATTTGATAGATGGACTGTGTGGTGGATAAGAAATTGGTTGGATGGTTGGATTCAAAGAGTAGTGGTCAATGGCTTGATATCCAGATGGAGATCCGTGACAAGTGGGGTCCCTCACAGGTCCATGCTGGGACTAGTGTTGTTTAGTACCTTCACCAGTGATATAGGCAGTGAGATTGAGTGCACCCTCAGCAAGTTTGCAGATCACACCAAGCTGAGTGGAGCAGTTGGCCCACTGGAAGGGTGGAGTATCATCTAATGTGTCCTGACCAGGCTGGAGAAGTGGGTCTGTGAGAACCTCGTAAGGTTCAAGCAAGACCAAATGCAAGGTCCTACATGTAGGTTGGGGAAATCCACAGTTTCAGTACAAGGCAGGGGATGATGTGGTTGAGAGCTGCCCTGCATGGGGGTGCTGGTTGATGGGAAGCTCGACATGAGCCAGCAGTGTGTGCTCAGAGCCCAGAAGGCCAACCATATCCTGGGCTGCATCAAAAGAAGCGTGGCCAGCAGGTTGAGGGAGGTGATTCTGCCGCTCTATTCCTCTCTTGTGAGACCTCATCTGGCGTACTGTGTCCAGTTCTGGGATACTCAACATAAGAAGGATATGGAGCTGTTGGAACAGGTCCAGAGGAGGGCTACAAGGGTGATCGAAGAGCTGGAGCACCTCATACGAGTACAGGCTGAGTGAGTTGGGGTCATTCATCCTGGAGAAGAGGAGGCTCCGAGGAGACCTTATATCAACCTTCCAGAACCTTAAGGAGGCCTACAAGAAAGCTAGGGAGGGAGTGTTTACAAAGGCTTGTGGTGGTAGGAGGCACATTATAAGCAATGGCTGTGCATTGGAAAGAGGCAGATTTAGACTAGACATAAGGAGGAATTTCTTCACGCTGAGAGTGTTAAGGCACTGGCAGAGGTTGCCCAGGGAAGCTGTGGCTGCCCCATCCCTGGAGGTGTTCAAGGCCAGACTGGATGGGGCCTTGGGCAGCCTGATCTAGTGGGATGTCGCTGCCCATGGCAGGGGGTTGGAACTAGATGATCTTTAAAGTCCCTTCCAGCACAAGCTATTCTATGATTCTATGATGTCTCTATTCCTTTTAATGGCTTGTAATTGTCTTGAAATGACACAATCCCATACCCTCAACTTTAGAAGCTTCTAAGTTACAAGCAGATAGAATCCACTGAAAAATGTCCTAAACCCAAACTTAAATAGCTTGACAGTAACTGCATCTGTGGTTCTTTGAACTCTCTTATTTCTGTCAACTCCTCTCTGATATTTAGAAGTCTATTTGAAATCAGATGGGACTTTATTCTCAAAGTCCAGATCATCAGTTAAGGAGTACATTTGAATCCTCTATTTTATCCTCTGCCAAGATCATTTCAATTTCCCTGAGGCATGCATCAAATGCAGTTATCTATGTATTGGGAGATGAGATCATGTCATTCCTGATCTCAGGTTTCTAGACAACGCCCACACTCTGAGACAGCAAATGCTCCCTGTAGTGAAACCTTCAACCAAATATTTACACAGAATGTTTACATACGCATGGGAGCTTTGACTGATGCTCTATGGGTATTCTCCTATCCAGGAAATCACCTTGTTTTTATAAGCTGACATTATTTACATGACTCTCAAGTCAGCTCAAATTCTTGATATTTCAATGTTTGCTTGAGACATTTCACAAAGGGTTGTGATTCTCCCCCTCTTTACATTACTTCACTTACTACTCTGTGACACTAAGCACAGAGAGAGTTTACACACAGAGAAATCATTACTTTCACTTCCATAAATTTCTTGGATCAGGCTGTCTATTCGTCAGATGCTACAGTGACAGTTGTCTCGTGAGTTAGTGATAACCTGATGTTCTCAGATGACTGTGGGAGAGTATCCCTTCTGTGTACTCAGCTGAGTTTAGATAAGCACACTATTCCACATATGTATTATGTAAATAAAATGAACACCTAGAGTCTCAAAACCAGAACTGAATAAAAATCTTACACTGCTTGAAATAAGTCAAGGGGATTTATGTGACAATGGTCTTAATGAATCCAGATGAACTGAGGTCCAAGCGTGCTTGTCACTGTTAGTACTATATTTAATCCTTAATCTTTTCTAATTCGAAGTGTCCTCTATGTTCATCTCTTCAAACCACCACGCCCCCCCCCCCCCAATCAGTAGCTAAATCTCATATATTTTTTCATTAAATCACTGTCTCAGATCTGCACTCCAAACTTGTCTTTTAATTGCATGCCAGAAATAAGATCCTTCAGGATGAGATATCTTGTAGTTTTTATGCAGGACTGAGATGTTTGGGGTTTTTTGCTGTTGTCTGTGAATTTTGTGATTTATGGCATCTCAGCTCATTCTGTTGCATTTCAAGTTTGAATATAGACTTGTTCTGAAAAGTGAAAAAGATGGAGGGATGCCTGTTTGGTTATATTCATTTATTACATGGGAATTTTCATCACGTCAGAATGAGATTTTCCATGTCCTCAGCCCTTTGTCATTCACAAAGCTCAATTGCCCATGCCTTTGCTCATTATGTATTGTCGTGAGGTATGTAATTCACCATAGGTCTTTCTGAATTTATGCACAATTCTTTTTTTGAGCTCTGACTGAGTGACTGCTTATGCAGAATTCAGCTTAATCGAAAATAAGTTGACATTTATGCAACTGAAAAATAGCTTGTGGTAATTCCTGTAGGGAGATTTCCAGCCTTTGTGGGTCTTCTCCACTTGCCACGTTGCTGGCACATATGGGATTTTAATGTTTGTGTTCACACTCCTGTAAAATTAGCCAATGTAAATTCCAAGCAATTGTGTTCTCCCCACCTGCAACTTCTTCCTAGAGTTCCAAGAGCCTTCCAGTGCAGAGTAGCTCTTGTGGGACCTTTCAGATGAGCACGTGTACACTGACTGAGGCTTATTCTTGAAATGATGATTTGTCACTCAGAGTTGACAAGCTCTCTGAGACCTTCCTGTACTTTAAATGTTGTCATACTAGAGCCTGTGGCTCTGGGTGAAAGGTGGCTGTTAGAAAATTCAATCTGGTTGATCATGAAATTTTTTAGTTTCAGACAATAGCGTGTCTTACCTGCCTTTGATGATCAGCAATTTCTTTAATACCAGACTCATCTCTGAATGTCTTCCTTTTCTCCTCCAGCATATCTAAGAGTGGCCTCTGCCCAGTGCTTGATATGATGATGATGTAATGAGAGCATGATACAGTATTTGACCCAATTGACTTTGGAGGCTCTGTGGCTTGTATTTTGTGTCCTTGTCCAGACCTTTCGACGTTCAGAAATGCCTAGCCAATAGAAAATATTATGAGTAGGTCCGCCATCTGAATGTGGCTCTATGTGCTCAACCTAGCTATAAAATCCAAAGATCTGGGTAATTTTAACAGTGGTGAAGAAAAGTGAAGGCATAATGTTGAGAGTGTAAAGAAAGAAGATAAAATAATTTCTGTAAGTATTTAAAAATATACAGATTTTAATGAAAAATTATTTATACTGCATCCATGTGAAAACAGTATAAACTACAGAAGAATTGTACTCAGTTACTCCAAAGGAAGCTGATCTCTATATTTCTGAAGAGGTATAGAATTATTTTTAAAAAAAAATGAACAAGAAGGAAAAAAGTAGAGAGAAGGACAGGAGACCCATGAGAAAAAGATTAAGAATATCCATGAATTAGTAATTAATATAAAAGTGACTGAATTTTTTCAATACTCATTGTCCTTCTCAGTGAGTAAAATAAATCATGCAGATGAAAAAAAAATCCAGAATCCTGCAATATTACATTACTGAGATTTTTTCCAGCTCTTCTCAAGATGCCTGTAAGATTTATAATACGCAATACTTAACTGATTGAGGAGTTTTAGAATATTGTACTCTGTCAGACAGTAAGTGCAACCTCTCCTGTAGTATGAAATAATGAAACTTCAGAGCTGCTCTCTGGCTTAGCTTGAAATCCTGAGTGCTCCCTTCAGGAAAGAGCATGTTTGACTGTGATAGAAGAAATGCATTGCAAGGCCTCATGGAAATGGGACAGGGAGTTGAAGGTTATAGCCTCTTGAAGTACGCTTAAAGATGAAGCTGTATGGTTCTGCACCCTGTAGATCTGAGTGAGGTGCAATACAAAATCCATCACTGCTAGAAAAAAGAAAACAAACCAAAACAAAATAGCCTAGACAACATCAAATAGTTTGAAATGCTTTGTTATGTAATTCATATGTTAATTGGTTGGAAAGTCCTGAGGTGCAAGTCCCTTTTTCTGCCACTGTTGCAGACAAACATCAATACAGAATAGAGAGAAACATTTTTTTAAAAAAGGCAATAACATGTTAATGCATACTCATTAACTTATTAAGTCATTGCTGCCTATATTTGTTTCCGAAGACTCTGATAGTCTAAGCAATTAAAAACTGATGGTAAGAGCTATATTCCAGTGAACTACTTGCTTTTATCGAAATACAGCAAATATGACCCAACTCATGAGATATTCCCACCTGTACATGCTATGGAGCAGCTAAGTGTGGTGATACAGCCTTGAATGTTGCAGAAGGAGGAGGTTTTCTTATACTGTAATACCAACATTGCTCGCCTGCACATGGTTGTGTTCCATAATAATTGCACCTGATTGTCTCCAAGTGTGAACACTTTCAGATCTTACAGGAATTAAACACTCTTGACGAGAAAATAACAGTGCCCAGGCATGCAATTAATTGAGAACATCTACTGAATTATGAAGGAAAGAACTAAGTCTGAAAAGTCTGTAAACTTATATTAAAACTGTATGGATGGACACAGAAGGAGGCTGTTTATGTCCTGGAGAATAAAGGCACAAGCCATTTAACTGCCAGTTATACCACATGTGGCCAAGAAAATGCTAAATCCATTTGATTCATCCAAACATATTCCAGAAGATACTGAAGGAGGGGATTTCCTGATATAGGAGTAACCCCCAAATGCAGTCTGCAAATAGTACATCTCTATGCAATCCAGTGTGTAGGAATTTGAAATACAATTTGAGTCTTGATATCTCATGCTGGATGGCCATCATGAAAATGGAGTTTTTTAGGTGGAGTATTCTTAGTTTCACTTTAATTTTAATCAAGAATTTGATACATGATGCTAATGCAGCGAGTTTTTATTCATTAGGTGGAGACTAATTTAATTTTTACTTCTTTCCACTTCCTGAATTTTTCTGTCAATTTATATTTTTTTCTTTTAAGTATCCTTGCCCCAAAATGACAAACCACTTTCTCTCATTTTTAACTATGTTTTGGTCTTTCTCTTGAGCACAGTTTACTGGTGGTTTCTGTGGTATCAAGAAAGAAAAACAAGAAATACAAGGGCATTTCAGGAAATAGGAAAGTGATTGTTCTAGCCCCATATCACTATCTCCTATACAGGGCACAAAGAGGCTGTTTCTGTTAAAGATTGGATACAGTTTTATGGCTCCGTGTAGTATAATCTTGTTCAATTACCTCAGTATGGTTCAGGAAAATAACTGTAAATATAGTGGTGTAGTGTTCCATGACAATTTCTCATTTATTTAGTTGAAACTTTTTTCCTTCTTTAAGTAAAATAAAAGTTTTGTCAACACAGCTAAAACACAGAATATGTGGATAAAGGTATTATCTGTCTCAGTTCAGTATCAACAGCAATCGTATGTATTTTACTTCTGGAAATAATTTCTTCATTTTGCTGAAAATGCAACAGCATGCTCACAGTTCCTCATTCATAAAGTGATGTTAATGCCTAACTGTTCAACATGCGTGATGTCCCACCAATTCATGCTTAGAAAACTGGCTAATGATTCAAGAATTTTGATTGTTTCTTTCGACTTCCTGTCACACTTCTTGTGAGAAATCCTTCAGTCTCTGACTGCATCAGTTTTCCAGTGTATTTCTACTAAGTATACATACTTTGTGAAGGTGAACAACTTTGGTGATGTGTGTAAGCAAAGGGCAGTGAGTTGCCATCACTTTGAACTTCGCATAAATCTGACCATAATTAGAAAATCCAGTGACTGAAACACTTGATGGCAAAACTGTAAGCTGGAGTTCCCCGTTCAACTCACACCTCTGGATCTGCTAGAGTGTGAAATTTTAAAGGAGAAAAATAGTAGAAGGCTTCAAATGAAAGCAACTAAAAGTGAAAGTTAATTTGGGGAACTGGAACTTGGTAGTTACACACAGAACTAGAATAAAAACAAACAGGAGCATGTTTTCCTAGCTAGTATGAATGGTGATCTGCTACCACATCTTTTAGTTACTGGTAAAATTCCTGGTAGCTGTGTGTGTCAATGAGAGCTGCTCATGGGAAACTGTTGTCAGAACTATCTGCTGTACATTATTTTGATTCTCAGTATAAATTGTTTGCTTCCTTTCTTGCAATAGAAATAGTTTCATTGAAGTAAATGGAGACTTTGCCTGTGACTATAGTAAGACTCACATTTCACCATTGATTTGGGTTTTTTCTTGGGAGTGAAGGGGGGAGGAGTGTTGATGTTTTTTATTGCTAAAAGCAAAATGTTCCTTGTAAGGGCACTCATTTGATTATTAATTTTGAAGTGAAATAAGTTTAGCTAAAGAAATTATCTTAAGTAATGTAATAATGAAATAAGTTTCATGGGATGTCAGTTTGTTTTGAAACTCCACAGATGAATTTTGTGTTGGCTGTCTTATAAAAAACAGTCTACAAACCTTTCTGTGAATGCATTTTGAAAAATATATATACTCATAGAGAAATAATTTATCACTTTAAATCTAAGAATATCATAAACCTGTATCCGCTTTTAAACAGTCTGTACATAACTCAAGTTGAAAGCCTGTGGTTTCTCCTCAAAGCATAAATTTCTGGTTGTACTATTTTATGCTGCATAAAGATTTTGTTTTTTCTTATTACTTACTGTATGTTACAACTGAAAAATTTAAGATAAAGAAACTTCATTTGGAGCACCTCAGAACCAGATTACTTTTTGTGAATTGACTTTAAAAGTGCTAAACACATTTCAGTGTGAACATCTATATGGTAAGGAACTCATCTTTAAAATGTTTGTATTTATCAACGTCATCAAAAAAAATGACTGGTTGTGAATATTCCAACATATTTGTTTTCTTACTATTAAACTAAACTGACATTCTGTAAGGACATTCTCAAAGCTACTTCTTCAGATGCTTCTGAGTTGTATTTATAATTAATTCCTAATTTAGCTATGCAAGCAGAAGGGAGGAGGGATGCGTATGTTTTGCCAGATATGTGTTTTTTTCCCTTTTAAATGTAATTATAGGAGGGCTTTGCATTTAAACTATCTTAACAGACATCCTCTCCTCAGCTACCACTGTGTAGTTATTGCATTTATGCATTCAACTTCTTAGTCAAGTGATGCTATTTTTTTTTCTGCTACTGCCTGACAGCCACTAATAATAACACATGAGGACAGTCAGACAAAATGAAGACAAATGCTGCTTGTCGCAGCAGAATCATAATGTCTCCAGACTCAGTAAAGACAGTCTAACTGTATGTGGATGCTCCTTATAGCTTATTTAGGCCTGTGGTTTTTCCCTGTGGGGTTTTTTTTCTTTTCCAAGAGCACAAACGTTGTGCAGAAATACATTAAGCCAACATATGGGCCTGTTAGTTAGCCAAAACAATGTGGAACCGTGGAGAATAGAGATTGCAATGCACAGATGGATATTGTAAAAAATTCATGAGTGGCGTAACAGATCTAAAAGGTAAATTTTAGTCAAAATCCAAGTGGAAAACATAGAAAATGGTTAAAAATAGGATCTACAAGATCTTTAAATCACCTGATATGAAACATTGCAAACATTGTACAGGTGTTTATTCCATTATTCAATAATTGTTTCATCACAGCAATAATTATGACTGTATAGATATATGCCATCAGAAGTAGATTGCTTATAAACAATAGCACTTTTCTTCTACTTGATGTAAACTCTGCAGTATTAAATATCCATATTATTTCCAGTTCAGTATTAGAAAATGTCAGTCATAGTGACAAGCCTGGCAAGAACTGTGCATTAAACTGCCCTCTGCGTAGTGAAGTGCTGGTTTAAATAATCACACTTCCATGTTACATTACTTTGTTGGTAAAATCAGACTCTGTACAAAAAAATGTGCAAATACTGCTTCTCTTCTCTAAATTCACTTCTTCATAACAAAACTAAACAGCTCACTGAAACAGAAGGGAATTTCCTTTGCAATAGGCAACATGCACTGCTTACCCACAACTAAAATCTGATCTGATTTTGTTGGGGTGTAGTTGAGGGAAGAGCTTGGTATTTAAAATAACATTTATGTTATCTCTGGAACTTGTGAATTTTTCTAGCTTTTATCATGTTCTTTATTAAAGGATTATATGCTATGAAAAGTTTTAAATCATGCTTTTTTTTTTTGTTCTCTTCTCTTGATTATCCTGGATGAGCTTTGAAAATCTGTCATACTAGGAGTCCTTTTTCTTCTGTACTTAGAAAAAATACAAATTTGATATGGGTACTTTCATACAATAAATGGCTAGGTGATCGTACTAATACATCCTCGATCTTCATTCCTACACTAGCTGATCTCACTGTAAAATTATAGTACTTGACAGTTTTGGTAGGGGCAACAATGGGAGTGAAAGTGCAGAGAGAGAATCCAGAAAGGCAGTGACATTATGAGCACTGCATGATATTGATCTGCTGTGAGAGTAGTTATCAAGAACTGGGGAAGGGGAACAGGAATATGCCTAAGGTAAATGTCTCATTATTTCTTTGCTTTTTGAATTAGAAGCCTTGTGGCTTGCCTGTAATTACAGATAATTAAGAGAACACCAGGACAGAAAAGGTAACTGATTCAAAGATGCTTTTCTAGATTTTTAGTTTAGAAATTTTATGCTATCAGTACAGCCTCAGTTAGAGAAGCCAAATGTGGAGACCATGTCAGTCAAAAGATGACTTTAAATCAAAAGGTGTGGAAATAAGGTTTGAAATCATGGATAGTTCACAATTTTTCTTTCTGCAGAACTACACCAGAAGAAAAAAAAAGGAGATGAAAGGAAAAGGAATGTAGCACCATCACAAATATATATATCTTTTATTAATGCAGAATTTGTATGAAGATAAGAAATGTACTGCTTGGAATCATACACCCATAGCCAACTATTTCATCAGTAGTCTGTGAGTTTAACAGGACTACTCGCTAAAATGTTTTCATAGAGTCATAGAACAACCAGAATGGAAAGGACCCACCAGATCATTGAGTCCAACCGTTTTGAGAAGGCCATGAAGGGAAATGGTTTCAAGCTCGGTCAGGGGAGGTTTAGGCTGGACATTAGGAAAAAAAAATTTCACAGAAAGGGTCATTGGGCACTGGAACAGGCTTCCCAGGGAGGTGGTTGAGTCACCTTCCCTGGAGGTGTTTAAAGGATGGGTGGACAAGCTGCTGAGGGACATGGTTTAGTGATTGATAGGAATGGTTGGACTCAATGATCTGGTGGGTCTTTCCAACCTGGTGATTCTATGATTCTCTCAATGATCTTAAGCAGAAACATTTATTGCAGAAATTGTATCTCTCTAGTTTTCAGTGAAACACTCCACTTGCCTGTCAGTTGTAGGTTTTACTGTAACTTCATTAGTAGAGGACACTTTCAAGTGGAAGTAAAGATGGAAGATGGCATTGGGGATGCTTGGGAAAATCTATTTTGCATTAAGTGCAACAAGTAAAATTGCATAGAATTTTACTTGGGTAATTTTGGTAAGTGCTATGAATTGTGGAATCCTGTAGGTTGTAGGAGAGGAAATACGGAAGATAGAACCTGGAAAAGTGTCTTGTACTTGATTTAGTAAGAAGAGGGTAACAGAGAAAGTGGCAGTAATCATGACGTTGGGCAGTACTGACCCTGGAAAGATATAATTTTAATAATACTTTTGAAAATGAAGACAAAGTTGATGTTGTTTGTGGGATGGTAAAAGAAGACATGACAGAAGTTGAGACTTATGGTCGAGCCTTGTGAAGTTCTGCTTCAGTAGATGATCAAGAAAGGCAATATAACAGGAATTTTATGCAGGAAGACTTGGCAATACTATGCCCAAATTAGAATTTAGGAAGTGATTCAAATATTTCTACTAGAACTGTCTGTGAATGTGCTTCTCATGAAGAAATTATTTTGATGCTGTTAGCCAACTGTTTGCATTAAGAAGAGATAGCTGTCCCTTCCTAAAGCACCATTTGAATTTCAAGGGACTCTTCCCAAAGCAAATGTTGGAAATACTTTATCCTGCTGGAAAAGAACAGAAAAATAGAAGCACATTTGCATATTCAGGTGAATATTTAAGGGAAAAATGCTTTTCAATGTAGTAACAGTAATGTTGTATTTGGAACATTAAAACAATGTTATTCATCCAAATAAAAAAGGTATAAACCTAAACATGCTTCAAATACAGATGTCAAAAATAGTCCTGCCAAAATTTAGAACAATAAAAAAATGGAGTACCTGCAACGTTTAAAGGTATGGCTTTATTTTAAGGCCCATGCTTTTATTTATATGACTATAAATCGTAATGGACAGCTTTCATTATAACAGTAAAATACAGATCTAAAAATTTGCTGATATTCTGTTCTCATTACAGTGACTCAACTTTGGAGGTGGGACTAACACCTGTTTGCTTGCTATTTTAAGATGATACAATTCATGAGGTGCTAGAAATTCACCTCCTAGCTCTATGTCAAGATTCTCCCTGTAAATTAAATTATTAATTGGCATGTATGTCTGTTTATTTAATGAGGAGCGTGACAGCCTTTACTGGCGCATATGTGAGAACAAAAACATCACAGTAGGAGCTTCTAAACTGCCCGGCAAGACAAGGGGTTAAGCAGTTTGATATGCTGTATTAAAAGTAGCTGTTATTAGCAAATGTTGTCTGGCTAGTTGCAACATAAATACTGGAATGTGATATTCGTATGGAACAAAATATATCATGTTTATGCAATTTCTAAGTCTGTAGTGAAGATAAAAGCTTACTTACCCCATTCTTTCATTTTCACTTATTTGTGAAACCCATATGACTGTACAGTTATTTTCTAAGTTTTACAAAATTATACTGCATTCAAAGCCCACCTCCAGCTTTGACTGTGACTATGTAGGGCAGGGCTGGCAAGGGGCACAGTTGAGAGCAGATGGATTATGCAATGCAGGAATGTACACCAGTCAAAATCCTGCAGGACAGAATACATAGAGATCAGCAGGGTGATCAAGTTCACCTGTCCCCAATTGTTTTCTTGAAAGCCAAGTAGCAAGCTCTTCAGACCTGTTAGTCACTCAGCAGCAGCAACATGGATAAGGTTTCTGTTTCTAGGTTCTGTGACTCCTAAAATATTGGTCAGCATGGTATTCACCCGCATTCACGCAGTAAGCTCTGTACAAGGTTGCTGGTGGTCTTTAGTTATATGTATTCTTCTATAATATCATGGATGCTTAAGTGCTACAGGATCTTCTCAAATGGCTGTTTGGAATTGTCCATGGAGGATGCTTTTGGGTCCTGACCCTGCATCATTGCGGTCTTGGGAAATTTTTGTCATTGAAGTGAGACTATCAGAGATAATCCTATCAGCATGCGTTTAAAAGAAAAAGAGAACCACGCCATGCTTTGACTCCTCTTTTGTATTTCTCATGAATACAATAGCTGAGTGGAATGGGAGACTGTGCATATATATGGATCTTTTCTAGGACCTCCCTCATCCTACTGCTGTTCACCTGTAGGAGTGTATGTGATGGAACTTCTTTAAAAACAGATGTGTTGTATAATTGAAGGAACAGCAAATGGCTTGTATTTTTAAGGTTCATTGACATTTGACCTTCTTTAGCACTTGAATATTCTAATTATCTGATGGGACTTAAGAAAAATAACTGACATAACTGACTTCAGACTCACTTCCTTACTTTTAATTTTTTTTCATGTACCACTACTAGGCTTGGAAAAGAAATGCAGACATCTAGTAACTGAGAAAAAAGCTATTGTTATATTGATACTTTTAATCTTCTATTAATGTGAAAGATCAGAGTAACTTATTCTTTCTGGTGGCTTCTTGTGCATTCTTTAAAACTGCTATTGTATTTCTTGCCCAAGGAATAAGTTAAAGTAAGCTGAAATGAAAAATATTAATGCCAAAATATATACAAACTTCTTTGGCTGTCACAGCAGCACTGTTTAATTCTGGAAGGCAAGTCAAGGAAGTTTTGTGGACTAGCACTATCAATAAGTTATCACAAAGTTTAAGTTGATTTTGAGTGGATTCTAAAATATGTCTGCAGGAGGCAGAAGGAAATATGAGGGTCCATGCTGCCTTCCAGTTCTTGTGTTTCTGTATTTTTCATGAAAGAAAAATAGAAAAATTTGCTAAATACCTTTTCTTTCTGGGTTTAATAGTGTGTACATAATTGCCTGATCAGTAATTACATATTGTTGCTTTAAGTTCTACATGTTGTTTTATACAGATTTTTACTGAAAAATAAAATACACCTAGTCTGATTATTCTTAATAGGCACACAGTGCCACGAAGGAAAATGTGGATATTAAAGTGATTTTTAAAGCAAGTTCGTTTCCCATATTTTTATCCATTTGGTTTTGTAAAAGCATTTAGTTCTTTAAAATTGACTTATTAGTCCATCAATACACCATTTGTTTATAGATGATTTGCTAAAATAATCGATGGACCATAGTATACATACTGCTTGTGTAATCTCTGTATTGTCTATACATTGAAAGTTTGTCTGCTTTTTCACATTCTCTTTCAAAGGAGCCCTCTGCTGGATGGCCTTGCTTGACATATAGTAGTTGTATGTGTGCACACATGCATGACAAATAAACCTATATATAAATATAGAGGTTAGATATTATTGTATATAGATCAGTTACTATTATTCAGAAGTTTCTTTGTCATTGGAGAAAATCTATATCATTTCAAATACTGAATTTTAAAGGATGCTTTGTTACCTTATGCTTACGATGTGACTCATTTAATATAAAACATATTTTGAAGTTCTGAAGAAGATTAGGATATTGTAAAACACATATTTTTTGCTAAATTAGTAATATAGATAATTTAAGAAGTCAGTCTTTCCAAGGATAAATCTTTGGTTTAGAAAACAGAGTTATAAATGAACTACAGTGTGTATATTCTGTGGCATTCTTTTCTATATTGCATGTACTGTCTAAACTGGTTTAAATCTTTGTTATTTCTTCTCTGTGATTCACAATTAGCTTTAATATATTCTTTGTTGCCACGTGGTGATATTACTAGTAGAGCTGTAAAATGCTTTACAAGCAACCTGCACATACTGAAGAAAAAAGATAAATACGTACAATAGTAGAGTAAAAGAAAATTGAAATTTACCTAGGTAATACATTAGTAGATTCACCAAATCATTCCTTATTAGTTTGGAAAGTAGATTTCTAGTTTTCTGTTTGTTTGCTTCAGGAAATAATAAGTAAGCACTCTGAATTTTGGCAAGACTTACTATTATATTTAAAGATGCAGCATTTCCAGAAGTACAATACTGTACAGTTTAAAACATCTTCTTTTCCTTCTAACCTAGCACAGAGTTTGTTACGTGTTGGCAGCATAGCATTGAAAAATACTCAAACTGTTTCTAACATTAATTTTAAGTTGAGCATGTAAAAGGAGAGAAAGTCCTGAATAGTGCTGCAATAGGCTTCTGAGTGCAAACTCAATACCTAAACGTGTTGTGTGTAGGCCCTGACTTCTCACTAGAAACATAAAGTTACTGCAAGATTTCTCTCACTCTTTTTCTTTCCAGAAGCTGTCAGCGTGACTCCAATTGTCACCAGAGAAATATAACAGTAATAATTAAGAGGCAGAAATGACAAGATTGTGAGAAGTTCAGTATGTACTGTGGTGTTTTTTCAGAGAACATGTAATAACCATCTTCTATACTTCTGCATGGTCACCAGAAACAAGTTCTTAATATAACCCTAGCTTGAAAAATTCACCAAATTCTTCAGATTATAAAGTGAGCATACTTCCAAATTTTGCTTTATATAAGGCTACATTAATCATAGAATCATAGAATAACCAGGTTGGAAGAGACCCACCAGATCACTGAGTCCAACCATTCCTATCAAACACTAAACCATACCCCTCAGCACCTTGTCCACCCGTGCCTTAAACACCTCCAGGGAAGGTGACTCAACCACCTCCCTGGGCAGCCTGTTCCCATGCCCAGTGACCCTTTCTGTGAAAAATTTTTTCCTAATGTCTGGCCTAAATCTCCTCTGGTGGAGCTTGAGGCCATTCCCTCTTGTCCCATCCCCTGTCACTTGGGAGAAGAGGCCAGCTTCCTCCTCTCTATAACCTCCTTCAAGGTAGTTGTAGAGGGCAATGAGGTCTCCTCTCAGCCTCCCCTTCTCCAGGCTAAACAATCCCAGCTCTCTCAGCCATTCCTCATAGGGCCTGTTCTCCGGCCCCTTCACCAGCCTCCTCACTTTTCTCTGGACTCGCTCCAGAGCCTCAGCGTCCTTCTTGTGCTGAGGGGCCGAGAACTGAACACAGGATTCAAGGAGCGGCCTCACCAGTGCTGAGTAGAGAGGGAGAAGAACCTCCCTGGACCTGCTGGTCACACCATTTCTGATATAAGCCAGAATGCCATTAGCCTTCTTGGCCACCTGGGCACACTGCTGGTTCATGTTCAGTCGGCTGTCAACCAATACCCCCAGGTGCCTCTCCTCCAGGCAGCTTTCTACACAGACTTCTCCTAAAAAATGGAAGTCCATAAATCTGCAATTTAGAATCTTATTTCTAAAGTTTTTTACTGCACACTCAATTTAGTAACCTAAGCTGCTGCAAAAAGCAGTATTCTGCTGTCTGCAATAACTACTTCCAATGAAGAATGGATGCTAACCATGTTGTTGGATTTGATCATGTTTGTCTGCTACAATGCTGACTGAGATCTCCAACTAACTCTTAGCTCCCTGTAGCCAGCTCACAAAAGATAGTGACAGCCCATAAGTACAGTTACATTACATAGAATGTTTCTTTCTTGATTGATATTTGTTTTTTGTTTCACATTTGAAACCTTTGTGTATTTCAAACATTCATATCTGAAATTAAAGGAGAATTTTCTTTGCCAAGTTTGTTGAGTAACTGCCAAATGAGTCGATAATACACAAGTGGACCATTCTTCTTTTGTGTCTTTTTTGGTAGAAAATACTTCCACTGCAACTGTTCCTGCTTCGGATTAGCAGTTACAAGCATGCACACACAGTACTACTGCTTCTACAGTCTTTAACCTGCCAACAGTATTGCAAGAATTACAGTGATTTTTCTTCAGTTAAGAAATGAGAGTGGATTTCGTTATGAATTTGCCAATGTAGCTCCTAGGGTGGTCAGAGAGTTGATGCTGATTGTCGATACAAGCAGTTATTTCACAAGGCTTAGGAGTCTGATCCAAACCAATAAAATTAATGAAAATACTCCCATTGACCTCAACTGGCTTTGGATTAAAGGCTGTGATTGTATTGCTGCTTCTTGGGACATTTAGTCCAGTAAAACAGGGACAGAATCCAGAGGTAATATCCATGTTTCCTACTTTCTAATGCAGAGTACAGGAATTCACACTAAATTCCTTTTTCTTTTCCATTTTCATTCTTCTTTTCCCTCTGTCATCAGAACTGCACTGTCTGTTCCAGTTCACATTTCATGAGTTCTAGAAGCAGTGAAATGCAGGCAATATTTTAGTTATTTTATTTCTATGTGGGCAAACATGAGCTTCAAATAATCTTTTGTCTTATATCAAGAAAATTTAATATTAAACAAGTTAAAAAGGAATTATTCATCCATCAGAAACTGAATGCCAAGTTAAAATAATTTAAAAAAAAAGCCCATGTCATAGCATACTACAGCATCTGTAGGATGCTACAGTTTCTGTGTAGCAGTACATGCCTCTATAAATAAGGAAGTTTAAATGAGCAATAAGACACATTATGTAGGATGTTGCTTTTGATCTTTAAATTAACTTTGGGGAATTATGACATAAATTTCCCCACAGGGTTAAAAAGTACTCTAATTATGATCAGTTTCTGATATGTGTGAACTGTTTGTATAAACTTCTGTATCTAGATCCACTCATATGTGCTACACACAGAGCTACTGAGGGTCCAGATTTCTGACAAGGCAGGCAAGACAAAAGATTCACCGATCATAGTATTCCATCTTTGGCAGTGGCCACTAGAAAATACATGGGGAAAAATATTAGAACAAAGGAAGCATGTAATAGCATTTTTTTCCCTGGTTTTTTTTCTGAACTTTTTTTTTTTTTTTAAATTTTCTGAGCCAAATGGGGTACCTGTACTTTCGTGGAGTTTTAAACTTCGCTTTGCTGAGTTTAAGAATTGCTTTCAAATTTTTCTAGGATCTTGACCTCTCCATCTTGCAGAGCAACAAGTAATTGTGAGTGTACACTGTGTGAAAAAAAACACATTTGTTTTGTATAAACTTGCTTTGATTTGACTTAACTAATTAGCTCCAAGTGTTGGGGCATGGGGAGGGAAGAGGCAGTCAAAGGAAGGAACAAGGAAAGTGCCTGCTCTCCCTTACCTCCTCCAGACTCATTATGACTTTGAATAGTACTACCTTGTTTCCACTTCTTCATTTTTTTTCTAAGTTCAAGAGGTCTGATATCTTATCTCACATAGATGCTACTCCATTATTCTAAACCTTGTAATTGGTGGGTTTTATGGTATATATGTTCAAGATTAGTTGATTGATGGGTTGGTACATGCACTAAAACACGTTAAAGGGAAAGTAAAAATTAGATTGCAATAAGAAGTGTGCTGTAGTCTGGCATGGCCTAGGAGGAAGAATTCCCATTCATTTAGATTTAATTGCAGTTTTATGCTTCACTGATCATGTTTTTTCCCCAAGTCCTGCTTCAAACACTAGAATAGCACAGATTGTTGCGTGGAAATCACAGTCCATGTGATTCTGCTTATAGATCCTTCATCTTGTAAAGACCATTGCCAGCCTTTCTCTGCAAAGCAAGAAGTCTGTTCTGAACCTAACAAGTTCTAAGAGAGTACTAAGGTCAGTGATTAAATGAAATAAATAAATAAATCAGTGCTGTGACTGCTGTTCTCTGCCTTCTTGAGCGTCTGCTCTCACAGGAAGAGCAAGTGTGATCCATGTTATCCTAGAAGTTCTCACTTATTTATTGGCAGCAGAGAGATTCCAACTGAAAGACGGTAAATGAGAACTAATCTGGATAGCGACCTCACATTACACTAGTCAGGGTGTGTGAGCAAGGAAGCTGGCAGTCCATCTTGTTCACAGAGAGAAGGACAAGGAGTTTCAGTTTATTGATTTTGTTGTTGTTTTGTATCCTCCATCCAGAACAGAAGCAGAAGATTAGACACTTTTTTTTTGCAATATAGTCAACTTCATCATGAATGTGACTGTAACTGTGAGGCAACCAGGAGCTGGAAAAACTATGATTTAACCATTCTGATGCTCTCCTTGCACCAGCTAATTGAGAGTAAATGCATTCTCAATGCTATTTTTTACATTTTAGCAATTTCTTGCTGATGATGCTGGCTGTTTTCGAAGAGCACAGACACCATCTCTGACTCAGGAAATACCTGAGCTGCAGATTGTTGGGAGAGTATTTGAAGAATGTATAAATATACCATCTTCTCTGTATGTCTGCTTTACCCCACTGACATGGGAACTGTAAAGGATCAGAAGGGTCTATGACCTTGTTTATTGTTCTTACATTAGAGTACCTTTCTCATTTATCAGCATAAAAGCTTTTAGCAGAATGAAGTAACTTCTTGTAAAACTTCCATTTCTATTTAAGTATCAAAGTAGGTGGATGGATTTTCAGTAGATCTCAGTATGAGCTCTTAAAGAAACATGATTCTGAATGAACTGATAAAAGTTGCAGGCACAGACAGGGGATTTCTCCTGTAATCTAAGTATGGTTTCACAGGGTTTCATGATGTTGTGTGCTTCATTCCCTTCTTGCAATTTAAATCCTGGAAATCTGCTTTCAAAGAGGACAGGTAATCTTCTTAAAGGTCCTTCTGATTTTAGGCAACAGTTCCTTCCTCTCTGATGCCCACCCCCCCTCCTTTAAGTTTCTGAGTCAAAGTCAGATATGCATATACATGCTGAACCTCTCTGTAACCGGTATAAAAGTGTCTTAGCAACATCTCTGTAAATTGAGTTATTTTATAGGGTTACCCATCCATCAGAACAGCACAGGTTGTTCAGGAGCTCCTTTGACACTTTTCATTTACTGTCCCTGGAGAACCAGTCCTGTCATTGCAAACCTCTCCTTCTTCCTAACGTGACAACATTTTAAAAGGGAGATGGTCAAGGAACCATGTGACTTTGAACTTAGACATCATGCATACAAATTATGAGAGAAACTAATTTAAACCAAAATCATAATGATAACAATGACCATTACTCTTCATGTAGTTATTTGGCAAAACATAATACAGTGTGCTTCACAGCATGTTTCCAAAGTGTTACTGATTTCAATGGTATATACACTTTTCTAAGGAGAAAGAAATGTATACCTGAGGTCTTAAGTATGCAACAAAGATGCTGTTTCTGAGATAGCGATATTTCAACTTGACTATCACACTTGTAGCATACAAAGAAGCTATGAAACGACTTAAATTATGATAGTGTGGAATCTAAGAGGAAAAACACAAGCATGTTTTAATTTTTACCTGTATCCTTATTGCACAACCACCAGTTCCACCTCCATGAAGGTTCTCATCCCCATCCTCTCTAAAGGGAAGGTTTCTAGAACTTTATTCTATGACAAAAGAGAAGGTGAAGAAAAGAAAGAAAAAAGAGCAGGAGGAAAACAGTCCTAAAGTATATCCCTACTTGGGATAACCTGTTTTCATCTTCCTACAAAACCAGTTTTGCTTAGATCTTATGTCCCCATCATTTCAACAAATGCTTAGCAGTTCTTGAGAATGTGGAGCTTTCGCTATGTAGTCTGTTTCTTCTCTGTCAGGTCCTAACAACCTAGATGATATGATGGTAATTTCCTAAGCATTCCTGAGGTAGACAAGAAGTCCAGCTAACCTCCACACCTGATTTCATACAAAGATTTTCCTGATCTCTTTGTGTATCAAAGATACTCATTAGATGGGGCAACCTGTTGTACTTGCTTCTTCATTAAAAGAAGTAATAAGCCCAATTCCTTTTCCCACATAAAGAACCTGTTATTCTTTTTTAGGAAAATGCATAAAAATGTTGTGGGTTATATGACATTAGACAGGTATGGAGTTACTCGTTAAATAATTTTCCTAATGCAATGGAAACTTTTAGAACTGTTACCCACCTTTGTATGTTACTGTAACTGTGCTCTGTGATGTTTCTTACATTTTTGTAAACTACTGTAGAGTTCTGTATATTTGACCCCATGATCATGACTGAGATAGTTGGAGTTAAAATGTTTTTGTTGAGAGCAGGCTGACATGCTGATAAAAATGAACTGCATTCCTGACCAGATTTAAGTATAGTACATATTTCAAGGCCACTTGATGCTTTGATAGCACAAAAGCAAAGGTCTTTTGCAAGTGTAAACTTACTATCTGTAGTTGGGGGTGTGGGAGTAGTAGGAGTTACTGTTCCAAAGGCAGAGTTTTATCTAAAAATCTGCTTTTCTTATCTTAGTAATATCATTGTCCTTTTACCCCTTTTATTTGCCTTAAGGTGCAGCAAGATCTATATTAGTTTAATGTCTTCTCATTCAATTAAAACTGTTTGATACTTGAGCCATACAGTGCAGTCAGCAGCATATCTTAGAAAATGCCTCTTTGGATGGCACAAATGTGTAATATTGAGCTGTACAGTTTAACATATTCTTCTGAAGAAGGATCTATACTTTTTAGGACAAAACCACTAGCTTTTATTTTAACCACTGAGGCAAGCTGAGTTCATTAGTGAGCATAATAGGATTAGACATGAAAAAATGAACTCAAACTTTCTAATCTCATTTGAAAGGAGCCTCTCCAAAAGCAGACAAATGCTTTCTTTTTGCTCTCTTTTTGAAACACCATTTCGCTGAAGCTGACTCAGATTGATAGAATAAGTAAAAAGACAAGTCACATTCTACAGAGTGACATTATGTCTGACTAAGGCAGTAAGAAGCACTTGCCTTCAATAAAAGGAAATGTATTCCACTTCCTATTAAGTTTCTCTTCTGCTTCTTATTAAGTTCAGGTAGGCGTAGTTCCTTGATATAAAAATATGTATCCAACATTGACTTTTTCCTTTGGTTGAGGACACTAACTAAACGAAATGAACTTCAGCATTGGTGGCTGCTTATTATCTTTCAAACACATAAGTATAGCAGGTTCCTTTTGAATGAAGTGGTATGGTGCTGCAGCACAGCTAACCTTGCCCAGGTGTCTGCCTGTGTGCAAAACTCCTGCTGCTTTCCCAGCTGAAGTGTGCTTGATCTCTTCTCCATCTCCGCAGTTAGGGGTCTATTGTTACACTCTCATCTGAAAGCTTGCAAATGACATTTGGGTGTGATCAACTTCTAATGGAAGATTACAACCCTGTGGATCAAAGTGAACTATACATCAGAAAGAGGCTCTTAAGAATGTTAAAGGTTTAACATAAAGAAGATAATTACACAGTCTGATTTAGAATTGTTTCTGTACTTGCCACTCATACTTTTATGAGCCAAGATTGTACTGCAACTGCACATGCCAGGAATGCTTTTATGTAAGAAATGCAATTTTAGCTTAGACCGAATTCTTCCAGGATTTCACTTTTAGAGAAGTCTGGTACATAGGAAGAAAACCATTGCTACCTAAAGATTTTCCATATCCATTTTGTTTAAAGCTTCTAACTATTCCCATAGGTTTTCACAGAATGTGTGTTCACTGAAACTGATGTGAGATTTAGAGTCCTTTGTTTCGTAGTTTGATTAATAAATTGCTTTCTTCTGACCAAAGATTATAGAGTTCAGTAGTTCAACATTACAAGCAATGTAGGGTAGTCTGTAATTTGAACGCTGCTAATAGTGAAGCATAGATAACTGGCTATAACTTCAGTTTATTCTGCGTGATTGACAGATGAGATTAAAATATTGCCCTGCATTTGAGAATTGTCTCTGAGAAATTACCTAACAAGAAAAGCTAAGGACTCTCAAATCATTCTGCGTTCATCTGTTAGCAAGGTGATTTGTAATGGTTTCTAAGTACTAGAGTAGCTGCAGCCTTGTCTAACACTGACCTTAACACTTCACATGACTGATTTTGTAAGGATCTACATGTAGGTATTTAGATGTTTCACTGCTTCTGTCTGACATAAACTAATGATGTAGACTGGCTAAACATGGTGACATGATTAAACAGTAATGTTAATTAGTGGCTTCTATGAGAGACTTCTATGATCTCTCTTTTTAACGGCATTTGTTATGCATGTACAGAAATTAAAGGGACAGAAGTGGATATTTTCTTTATAGTATCTGTTAATAGCATTAAGAATTCAGGAAAAGCATTTAAACTACCTAGTAAAATGCATAAGGTCCATCTTCCTGCCCCATGATTGTGCAAAAACAATATCTTTGTGTGAGGGAAATGGCAATTTTCTGCAGGCAGTAATCGTCTGTCCTATTACTTAGATGTCATGTATTGATGATCCTATTTCAATCAAACATATCTCATTCAGAGAGCTTTTGATGGGAAGAATTTTTGGAAGGGTTTAGGAAGGTTAAATCTGTGAGACATGGCTTCCATCTGGAATGCATTAGCTCCAAAGATTTATTAACCAGAGTGCCTCTGCATAATGTTCCATGGAAAGCAAAGCCCTGCATCTAATTTCCAGCATGATATCTATACGAGGAGTGATCTTTGAAATATCATAGGTGACAATCAAAGTTTGTTATAAAAATAGTAGGTGCACAGGATTTTCATGGTGGCTCTTTTAAATCCCTCATGAGGACTGCTAAGCAAGTCGTTGATTTGTTGACAAATGATAAAATTGTAGAAATAGCAACATGCATGACATTTTTAAACAGGGTAGACTCTTTAAGCAGTAAAGAGTCACATCAGGAAAATTATCAACATTTAGTGGTTGCTTAACTCTGTGAAGGATGGCATTAGCAAATAATAGAGGCAATATTTAACTTTCTGTTTCAATGTTTTCTGATTAAATCTGTTTAAAGAAGTGCTGCTTCTGATCACCAAGCAGGAGGGAGCAAGCTTTACAGATTTTAATGCATTAACAAAGCTGATTCCCTGCAACTCTAAACCATTATGTGTCTGATGGCAGTTAAAAATTAATAGCATAAGGATACTACTGCTCTCAGTTTCACAGTGAGGCAAAGAGGGAAAAAAGTGAGGGTTTTTAAGTCTGCAAATGCAGGAAAAAAATCAGTGATGTGCCTGCTAGAGAACATTTCTACACAGAATTGACACAGTAGGGTGATTGGATTTCAGTCAATGGTGAGAGAAAGGTGCCTAAAAAGCTTAGAAAATCTGTGCCACTGTAGCAGGACAGTGAATTACTAAATATTAACTGCTACCTTGATAAGAATACTGTTTCTGAAAGACTGGGAGACAGCATCTTATTTTCCATAAACTCGGTTGCAATATATAAAGTGTGAACTTTCTGGTACTCTCTGAAATTCCCAATAAAAATAATTTCAAATAAATAATTCATACATCATGGTCTAGTCTATTCCTGTGTTATCCTTAGCCTGTGAGTCATGGCTGGTTCTATGCTTGTAGGACTGATACCAGTAGAAGAATATTACATGTAAAATGCATCTTAAAAGTGTATGGAGGATAGAGGAAGAATAAAACCGGGCACTTTTTAAAGGAGAATAAATGTCAAATTTGAACTGTGAGCAAGAAGTCTGGATGTTTGAGTTGTATTCTCAGATCTACTTCAGAGGGAAAACATTTTTGAACCTCAGTGAATTTATAAGATTTCTGTGTTATGCTCTTTCCATTTATGAAGTTGAGTGGGATGGCATTAACTGCCTTTGCATAGAAGCCTGCTTCAATTGTGTAATGATTAGTAAACCTTTTATAAAAGAAGAAAAAAAGTTACAGGTAGATTGCTGTCTGTACTAGTAGAAAAATTCGTTGCTGAAATATATCACATATTCCCTCTTACAGACTGCTTTGTTGCTGAGATATAGTATCAAAATGAATACCTTCTTTGTATGATTTCTAGTTCAACTTTTCAACTTATGTGTATAACTTTATGTGTACATCTGTGCACATGTATATATCAAAATATCAGAAAATATACCTTTTATCATCTTTTTTTAATAGAATCTATTAACTGAGAAGTACAGATTTTGTTTTTTGAAAACAGGTTATCTCATGCCTTCAGAAGTCTGGAACTGTATGTAATACCTAGAAAATTCTATTGAAGAAAGACCACGGAGATCTGCTAGTTGAATCCAATGGTGCCACTTGTTGACTCATTAGTAAGTGTTAAAAACACAAAGATGGCAAAACATGAAGGAACTACGACAACTGTCCAGCTTTGCCATCTGTGTGTTTGTGCCTGGATAAAGATTTACAGTTTTTAAATTGCTAACTCCTTTGGCAAAGGGCTAGGGATTTTATTTTTTAAAAAAATAAATCAATACTGCTTTAATCTTCTCGGAAAGTTGGGTGGGTTCAGGAAAAGGTCTTCAATCCATTCATTCCTGTCCAGGACGAGGAAAGTGAGAAGAGTCTTAAGACCTTCTACTACATCAAGAAAAGAATGATTCACAGCAGAGAAGAGCACTTTTTTTCTGCATCTTTCCCCTGCTGTGTTTCCCATTCAGGTGGGATGTCCAGGAGAACTGTTTGCATCTTAAAACTTCTCCTTCTACTTATTTAGTCTTCCTGTGCAATAGGATAGGATAGCTGCCAAGTTTTTATTGTTTCTAACACATCCTACAAGTAAGATGGTACTGAGCTACATTTCCATTTTAGTATTTTTGACTGTTACATGTTGTTGCTTAAGAGTTAGCTGTAAGGTTATTTCTAAGAAGTTACTTTTCAATACTTGAGCTCATTACTTTCTGCTATGGGATCTCCAAGAGAGCAAATAGCAAAGCAAGACAGATGTCTAGGGTCATGGTCTTTATGAGATCTTTAAGTGGATACACCCATCCTTAACAAAGAGGTGCACGCTTAAACAAGAGGTAAAGCTGTATTATGTCATCAGGAATGAAAGTTTCACTACAATGAGTTGTTCATGCATACTGTGGATGTGCACATTCAAAGGCAAACCTGCAAGAGTTGATTGGGAAGTTTATTGATGAGTTATCTATTAAGAAGGCTAAGGTTCTCCATTTGCTTCAGAAAAACACCATTTTGTCCTGATAGGATGAAGGGAGAGATGAGTTAAAATGAAGAACTGTTAATTGTACAGTGTAATGTTCTATTTCAGCCAGTAAAATGACATGAAGGCATGACAGTGCTATGCAGTCACTAACCATGAGACACTTTTTAAAAAGGTATTCCTTGTGCATGTTTCATTCACTTCTTTACTGTGGTAAGCACATGGGAATGAATATCTTTGAGACAAGTGACTGATGTTCAGTTAATACTGTGTTTTCAGTTATGTGTCCTGTTTTCAATACTTTCTTTTTTAAATCATTTTTTATTCAGACAAGTGCTAAAATAACTCATCCTCGCTATGTTGATGTGGTGGTTGTGTTTCTCCTAGGAGAGGAAACTGTAGGAGGCAGCTGGCAGGAAAGAGAAACATGATTTTATAAAACATTTATGGGACTGATTTTCAGCTGTGGATTTTGTGTAACCATTCAGTCCTTCTTTTCCAACCAGTTCACACTGCATCTGCCACTACTTCTCCTTCTGGTTTTCAGTGTAAGGAGCCCTTACAGCAGAAAACCTATCAAGGAACTGATTCACCATAATATGTCAGCATGTTTTTAGCTAGTGAGTTTTTAGGCAGTCTCTGTTTTTAGGTAGTTCTCTTTTCCCTCCAGAATCCCAAGAGACAGCAGCGCTACTTCTCAAAATTATTGACCTCCTCTTATAATCAAAATTCAAACTCAGATGCAGGTCTTCAGCATGGAGAGGGTCCATAGCAGACACCTGCACTACATTAGCCAGCATCAGCCTTGTTATAAGTGGAAACTGCTGTAGAAGACAGAGTTCATATCCTTTGTCTGATTATAAATGTCAAAATGAGTACTGATGTTTCTAGATGTCCCATGTGCTATGCACTGTGTTTCGTTGGTTGTACACCATCAGCTACATTTAGAACTTGTTTCAACTGTTTACTAAGTACGTTCTCATTTGTAATTCACTCCAGTGGGAATGTTACACCCTGCTAGATTGTTGTCTTGCCTTACAAACATGAAGTTGTCAGGTTTTGGAGCATCTGTTTTTCGATATATTGCAAAATCTGCTAAATGAAAAAGCTGTTGTTAATTCCTCAAATACTAGAATCTACAGTTCAGCTCATAGTGGCATGTGGTGTGGATCCAAGAGAGAAATTTGGCCCTTTGTGCCTGTTTACTCATTCAAAGTATTGAGTAGCATATATACTGGAGCACAGAAAATGTCCTTTGTAAGACAGAACAGGGATTGTGTTAATATAAGCAAACCTAAAGCATGTGTTGAATGCTTATCGGGCATTAGAATCAATAAGTAGTCTTTAGATTTAAAATTAATGATTTTCTGTGTTCTCCAAAAGTCAAAATCTCTCAAAGTTGTCTTTGTTGCTTCTGATTTCTCCCAAGAGAGTAGGAGGGTTGTGATAAATCATCATAGTCACAAAATAAACAAAATGCCCAACAAAAACTATTTGAATTAGACTTAAAAAGGAAATACTTGCTTTATTCACCTTCAGTATTTTAAAACTGTAGGGGTAGAAATGAAAGATTAAAAGAAGATCTCGTGCAGCTCTAACCTAACACTACTGCAAAGATGTTAGAAAGAGATTTAAAACTACCTGACATGGGAATGAGGTCATGTTGTTGGATTAAGTCATCTGACTGTGTCCATGCTATTTATTTGATGAGTCCTTTATGGGTTTGCTTGATAATGCCAAGTGGTGTAAAAAATTTAAATATATAAAACCATCAGCAGTACAGCTGACAAAGAGCAAGGAGGCTTTCCACAATCATCTGTGGAATACAGCAGAAAACATTTTATTACTGACAAACTTAAAAATTGAATTAATAAATAAATAAGCACATAAACATATATCTCTACATAAGGGAAAAAAATAAGAGAGAAACCTGGTATATAAAACTGAAACATTGTAAAGGACATTATTGTGAAGGACAAGTTGACTGAATGATTTGGAATTAGATACACATAGAAGAATACATCTGAAAATGCGAAAGTTGAGCTTATAAACTATAAAAGACTAAAGCTCTGGTAGAAACTAGCAGCAGTATTCTTTTCCTCACACATCTTTTGTTCAGGTACCAATGTATGCGAAAGGGAGGCCATCTCTGGATAATGCTGCAAGTCTAATGCAAAAGGAAAAATGATTACTGATAAAAAGTGTGTATCACTCTGTAACATGCAGTGCAATGTTTGCTCTTTTTTTATGTAGTGATGCATCCCTGTTCATGTTGCAGTAGAATTTTTATTCTCTCGCAGTGAGATTTGTAACAAATTTGGATGTTTCTGTCTCTCGACTTTCTTTTTGAGAGTGTCAGACTCTTAGAGGTGTTATCCTATATGTGTGTAAAATCTGTCACTGACAAGAAACATGCAATAGACTAAAACATCATTTCTAAATGGAATACAATGGAACCTTTCAGAAAATCTACCCAGGGAAGCCTGGACAAACCAAATGCCTGAGAGTAACTAGTAAAATTTTGAAGGTATGACCTGTACCTACTAAGAATAACTGAACAATGAATTAGTTGTGAGATGTGTACACTCTTAATTTAGGAATTTATTGTTTTATTCTTAAGAATTGAGAAATATGTAATGAAAAATCAAGACTCTAAAGAGACAGAGGAGAACTGTATGAACTATGTACTATGAGGTTAGAAGATGAGACAATGAACTGGTTTTTTTCCAATATGAAATAAACATGTCCAGTGCTGAGATGGCAAACTGCTACTAGATTCATAAAGAATGTTTGGACTAACTGAACATTTCTCCCAAAAGCTTAGTTCTTTTGAATAATCTGACAGAACATGGGGGTTTTTTTCAGACAGTAGTAGCCCTTTTAAGCCATAGAGCAGAAGGTGTTATGCTAAATAAAGCCCTTGGAATGTTTGGGTGAACTCCTTGCTGTCTTTTAAAGAAAATTTGACATGTTGACACTCCTTCCAAAATTTTGATCTATGATAATCCACGTAAATCCCACCTAGTCAGTTAGTTGCTGTGTGATTTTCTCTCAAGTGTAGTAGCTGATCACCCTTTCTTTCAAGTGCTGGTGACCTCTGAGCAGGTCAGTTTGCACCTTGCTAGTATCATCTTGGCATAGCTCCAAAAGGCAAATAGGTCAGAGTTCTGTTAGAGAGCCAAAAAGGAAAGTTCAGTCTGAATGCTTAACCAGAGAATAGAACATTCTGCAGTAAATGTTATTCTGACACATAGCAGAAAGTGCCAGAACTTCATTTAGGAGCACAGATAATAAATTTAATTCAAGCTGATCACATTCACCAGTGTTTTGTGTGGCATCTTTGCCAACACCTGTGAGCTATGAGCAAGTTTCTCAACTCACTGGAGCAGTTTGCAAGGTTTTGTTCTGCAGTGCTAACATACAGATCATTCCAATGGACATTATTTGGAGTTTCTTAAATATGCTATTGAGCTCATAAAATTGATGTCATAAACACACATAAGCGTCACTACAAGGCCTGACAGTACTTCTTACTTTATCTAAATATCAGCTTTAAGTTCTGCATGGGAAACTGTATTACTCTTCTGGAATATGTGATGAGCATACAAATTCTGATGGAGTTCATTAGGGGATGTCCTTTTGGGTTTACACCGGAATAACGCCCAGTGATGCTAGCATACTGCCAGATTGGTACAATTGACAACCAACAGTTTTCATTATTATAATGATAACTTGAAGGTATTTCAAAATTGATTGTTGTTACATTTATTAGATAACAGCAATAGGCACTGTAAGAATTAAAAAGCTCATTAAAGAAGAATTTCTCAATGGCACAAATAGTTTTTTAAATCTATCCAAGACAAGATGGTATTTGATTATTCATAGGGGATTTTTCAAGAGAGCTGTTAATCAGGATGTCTATGCTGTCTTCACAAACAATGTAAGCTTTTGTATTTTTCATATTTATATATTTCTTAGTGTCTGTTGTTATCATGTGTCTTGAAAATTAGGAGATACTGCATGAAGGAACATTCACAAGATTAGCTGAGTCTGAAGTGTCACAAGTTGGTGTTTGAGATAGAAGATTTCGCTTGTCAACAAAATATGTTTCTAAGAAAGAAATATATTTACATATAGAAATCATTTACTGATAATTTGCTACAGAGGGAAAAAAATCAATGTTAAGGAAATAAATAATTCTAGGAGCCTTGAAACTAATGAAACCAAATATATTTATGGCCTACTTCCCATGTACAGTCCATAGACTCCAGCGTCAAAAAACATGGTTGAGCTTCCTTTGCTATGTGAGCTTTTCCTTCAAAATTTAGATCATTATCCTGTACACAGACACTTATTTCATGCAACTTATTAGGTCTTAATATCATTGAGACATCTACCCTTTTCTCAAATTTTATTTAAATAGAATCATAGAATCACCAGGTTTAAAGAGACCCACTGGATCATCAAGTCCAATCATTCCTATCAAACACTAAACCGTACCCCTTATCAGTGTTATGGTGAGGCAGCTATACAGACAAAAAAGAACAATACCATATAGCTTGTTTTTTTAGAAAAAAAATATATATTTCCCTAAATCAGAGAACTGTGAACTGACTTTTATGCATATATGTATTTTGAGTTTGCAAGCTCATCAAAATGTTTTTCCTCCTCTTTCTAACTGTTGGTTAGATGAATGTTACTGATAAAGGGGCAGAAAATGCTGGGACTAGAAATACTTCAAGAAGCACGCTAGCTTTTTGATGCCCCTCCTCACTATTGTTTAGCAACCCAAATGCTTCAAAATGCGTGTACAGTGATTTGGTGAGTGAGAAAGATCTGTGGTGATGTATATTCATACCAAAAAGGTATTGATGCTTTAAACTGAAATACAAATTAGTTCTCTAAAAGCATTTACTTAAAATGGATTTAGACCAGAAAATAAGGGAAGAAGAGTAGAGTTGTGATACTAAGAATGACCATGAAACAAGAAATTTGCATGTTACATAAAATTGCTTTCGACACATTAAAATACATTCAAACTATGTTCATTGTAATTCACTTTATGGTGAGTTGCTTAGTAGCTGAATATCTATCATTTATACTGCTGTCCCTGATGCTTTTAAACTGATATACTTTCCTCAATGACTGCTTGTCAATTTCTCTGATCTAAAGTTGATTTCATAAATTAACTCGGCCAATTAAGCAGAGAGCTATGATTAGAAAAAGAAGAGAAAGCAAATAAATATTAATCTAGCACCCTGGACTACTTCTTTCCAAGAGCCTAGCTCCCAGTATACTTCAGAGTTGTATGTGATGTCTTTTGTCAATTCATCCTCATGGTCCATAGATTATTTCTTCAATGTGTTGTTTTATTGCACTAACGTAAGTATTTTTATGTGATGTCTTTTATGTGAACATGGCCACACTGCAGCCCAAACCCCCTTGTATATTTGATATTGCCCAGTTATCTCTCTTCTCCTTTCTGTTAATTCCTTTGTACTTGCACAAAGTCATTAAGCATTGTTTCACCTATGTAGATCACACAATCCACTTAGGGTAGTGTCTTCTCAGCGCTACATATGTAGGTCATTCATTAGAACAGCCTTTATTACTTTTAAGCATAGAAATTAGCCTGCTTGTAATATTTTTTTTCCATTTTATGTTCTTAGACCAGTACAACATGTATTTGGATTGGAAGTTATATCATATGTTGTTGCCTTATTGAGACATTTCCAAGAGACTTTTTCTATATGTGAGTATTTATTCCCTGAGCCCTTTCTTAGTCCTTTTTTTGCACACAGCACTGTGAGCCAATAAACAATATCAATTATAGATACAAGGTTATTGCTAGAGAGCCTGGATATTGATCTCACATGAGTTAGAAATGGCTGAAGGAATGAACTTATTTGTTGGCAGGTGTCCATATTATGAAGCAATCACCATAAATATCTTCATGTTGGCCTTTTCTTGACTCACATTACAAATATTAGAGGCTGAAAAAATCAGAATGAAGCTATATTCCGTGCAAAGCTAGAAAATATTAAGTAGCCAGCCTGTGAGTAAAATACATGCTATCTCTGTATAAACATCAAGGACTTTAGCGTCTAGGACTGCCAGTTTGGCCCTTTGCGGAAGGAATATCTTAAGTAACACAGTTCTTTAAAAGAAAAAGATGTCATCATTAGTGTAATCATCTTTCTTACAGTTTCACAATCAAAAGCTAAAGTACTTGCTTGAAAGGATGCTGAGTGCCAACCAGGTTGGAAGGGACCCGTGGGATCTTCTAGTCCAACCATTCCTATCTAACACTAAACCAAGTCCCTCAAGACCTCATCCACCCGTGCCTTAAACACCTCCAGGGAAGGTGAATCAACCACCTCCCTGGGCAGACCATTCCAATGCCCAATCACCCTCTGTGTGAAAAACCTCCTCCTAATCTCCAGCCTAAATCTCCCCTGGCGGAGCTTGAGACTATTCCCTCTTGTCCTGTCCCCTGTCACTTGGGAGAAGAGGCCAGCTCCCTCCTCTCTACAACCTCCTTTCAGGTACTTGTAGAGAGTAATGAGGTCTCCTCTCAGCCTCCTCTTCTCCAGGCTAAACAACTCCAGCTCTCTCAACCGCTCCTCATAGGGTCTGTTCTCCAGTCCCTTTGCCAGCCTCGTTGCTCTTCTCTGGACTTGCTCCGGAGCCTCAACATCCTTCTTGTGGTAAGGGGCCCAGAACTGGACACAGGATTCAAGGAGCGGCCTCACCAGTGCTGAGTACTGATATCAGTGCTGATATTTTCTTTAGTAACAAAGGAGGAAGTTTCTGATTTTGCCGTAGGTTTTTTGAATTGATTCTTTGGTCTCAAAAAATATTCAGAATTGAATCCAAATACTACATTAACCTAAAGCTTGATGTTACTTTGAGACTAGTTTTAATGACGGATTGCAACTGAGCCAACCTCAATTGCTCAGCTGGAGCTTGGGCAAGTAAAAAAACTCTGATGATTGATCTATGTGGGTGGGTTGGCATCAATTTGCAAGCCCTCTGGGTAGAGGCAGCACATCCAGCAGGAAGGGTTAAAAAGGAAAAGGGAGAAGAAACATTTATCACCCATTTACTAACATTTTATGGCAGTGTTATGGTAAACTGAGAGATGAATGTCTACATTCATGTGTTTGCACAAATCTGGGGCACTAATAACATTAAATCAGACTTAATACTTCACACCAAATGTTCGGTAGAATAGGGAACGATGTGAATATTTGTTGATGCTATATGCTATGGGTACAGCATCAAAAGTAGTACTTGAAAGACACAAAACACTGCAAAATAGAGTGCAGAATTATGCTAATATCATGATAATATAAAAATATTAAGTCACAAATGACAGGATTACAACCCAAGTATCTTCAGTCCCTAGGAACCTTTCAGCTAAGCTCATGGTAAATAAAACTGCAGGTCCTACATGGGAGTCCAATTACAAATTTACACATTTGTATTATTAGAATTGCACAAAGCATCTACCTCTGGAGACCAGGGTTAAAATCTGATTTAGGCTACTGGAGAATATTAGTGTAGTTGTCCCAGTCTAGTAGACACTTCATAATATAATAAAAACTCCTCTCAGTCCTGAAACTAGTCAGTATGATTAAAGTAAGGATAGCCAGAGTGTTATTGGGCAGGATGAAAGTAAATTGATAGGTCTGTATAGAAAAACCATGCTGATTACTTTAATTATCAATATGTATCTATCTGCCAGTTTCTCTATGAAAGTGAGTATTTAGTGTGCAAGTAATCTGGATAGAGAGAGATGAACAGGTAAAGTGCAGGTGTGCCTTTGAAGAATAGGGCATGACTGAAGTATATCACAAAGTCAAACCATGGAATGGAGATCTTAGTTCACAGTATTCACAATCTCATATTATCAGACTCTGATATTCTTTTTTTTCTTTTCAGATATGCAGTATAAGTTGGTATTTGGTGTGGGGTTTGTATTTCTTTGCAGGTAAAAACACTTCGGGGTTTATTACGTTACTGGAGCCAGTGGAGAAAAGCTCTTTTTCAGTAACTGCTTTCTTTCTGTTATTGATCTTTTTTTCCTATTCATTTCATTTTCTATAATTGTGTAAAATAGTGTATATTGCAAGAATTTAATGACCATTTATATCTATCCAAATACTATGGAGACAATATAGTCTTTGTTTGTCAATATTATCAATCTTTTTCTCTTATTATGTTCCCTTTCTTATTACATTCCCTCTTATTAGATTTTTAGGCAGGCATTTTAAATTCCTGAAGACATAAACTATATAGAGTGAAGCCACTGTAAAGGCCTAACACATCAGTAAATGTCACTGAAGTGTCAACTCTTTGCATCATAACTGCAGTTCATTTCTCAACATTGACAGTGATGCTTATACTGGATAAGGATTGGAATGGGCATATTTTCAGATCTTAATTATATCAGGCACAGGGATGAGGAACAGTCTTTTTCCTCATGGGGAAGAGAGAGTAGAGCTAAATTTTGCCATCTAGAGCCCTATGCATCCCTGTTTATCTGGAGATAATAGGATTAAGTTAAGCTATGGGACTTCCTTAGCTAGAATTGCCTTGCTGCCTTCAGCAGGGGTCTAATAAGGGTAGATATAATTGGGTAAATGGTGAATAAGAATAATAAAAATACACAGTACAAGCAGTATGCCTGTGAATAAATGATGACAAATTGGATTCCATCCAATCCCTGCAGACCTGGTTAAAATATAACACCACACGTAGAATTACATGAAATGTCTATCTTTCTTTTTTCCTAAATTTTGCCACCTAGTCTCAAATCTTACACATAAAGTATCCTTAAAATTTAAGGAGAATGTGGGAAAGGACAATTACAGCATTTGTTTGGTATTAAGCATAAGCTTTTTAATGCTGTTCATATAGAGTTAAAGATGCACAAAATGTAAGTGGCTACACATATATGCTGCACAAATGGGATTTTGATTTTCTAACCTCTATGCAGTTACTGAATTCAGTCTGTTAACAGTTTAGCATTTTTTTTTCACTTTTTTGCACCTCTCAAAAAAAAACCCAGATGCAGAATATAGCCCAAGTTGAATAATTAATAGATCATTAACTGTCAGTTATTTCTGTAATTTACTTAAATTCAGTTTTTCAGGTTTTTGGGGTGTTTTTATTCCTGTTTTGGGAGAGTTTTTAAATGCAGTCAGAATGACTTTAAGGAAAAAAGAATCACTGCAGGGAAATATTAACTGAAGATCAAAAGGTCTCTTTGTCTTAATTTTCTATCAGAGTACACTAGAAGCCTTTGTCTGCTGTAAAGGAAAAAGTCATTTAATTATAATTTATTTTCATGCTTGTGACCTACAGTTTTCAATTGTGAATAAGAAGTAAACTGTGTTGGTGGAGTTTCTCTGCTTCAGTTGTAGATGCAGTACAATCATATCATGTCCATAAACTTCATAAAGGCTGCTCCAGAGTTGTAGAACAAGGTTCAAAAGCCTATTCTAGACTACAAGTGTATGATCCACCTTCATTTATTCCATTTTGTGGAAGAATTAAGTCAATCTGATGCTAGCATACCTCCGAAGTGAGTTTGTAAATTGTTAGGATGCTGGGATAGGTAGAGGTAGTTTTAGAACAGACTTGTACTTAAAATTTACTTCCCTTTCCTTTATTGATTGAAGAAGGTCCTGAGTTTGAACTGTTGGAGCTAATGGTTAAACTGTCAAATTTCTCCATCCATATGCATGTTATTACTTACCTGCCAAAAGGTTTGCATATAGTGGTGCATCTCTTGTAGATGTGAACCTGCATTAAATAGCTGCAGCGCCCTGCCTGACTATAGCCAGTGGTGTTAAAGTATTTACAAGCAAGGTCACATATTTATTAATAACAGTGCAGATGGAGTGACAAACTTTAAGAAAAAAAATCATAGAAAGCCACAGAGGCCAATCTAGATGAGTGGGGGATAGCAACACAGTGATTACTAGGAGCAATAAACTGAAGACTTCTAAAGAAATATAAGCAGTCTATTTAGAAGAGGACTGGGAGATCTATGAGCCTAAACAGGAACAAGTTCAAAGGATAATTGGAAGAGGTAAAAGAAATACCAAATGCTACATTGTGGAATATATCAGCAAACAATAAAGGAACCTTCAAATATATTTGCAAAAGACAGAAAGTAAAAGAGAAAATTAGTTCACCAGAAATTAGTGTTGGGAATTGGAGACAAGGTGATATGCAAATAAGAGTTTTGGTTTTGCTTTAGCTTTTACAGTCTCTTCTCAGAGAAGAGAATTCTATAGCACTTATGGGTACCAAAGCCATGAATGTGGCTGTGTAATGGCTGAATGTGCAGAGCCGGTGAAGTACCAAGTCCATGTTACTGCAGTTAGATTTTTAATTAAAATTATCTAATGAAGTACATACAACTGTTTGAAGGCTGCAACAAAAAAATAAACTGGCTTTGTTTTATTTTATTTCTGGGGTTACAGTTCTTCACAGACAGTATTTCTGTATGGGTGTGTTTAAATTTAAGGAATGTATGTGCCTAACCCTGCCAAAGCCTATGGAGATGTTGTTGTCCCAGCACACGGAAGCTGCCATGATTATTATATGTTGTCACTGGATTTCCAGTTAATTTAGGATTGAACAGATTTAAGGAAGTAGTCAGGGAAGAGAATGAATTTGTCACGTGCTCAGTTGCTTCTACAATAAAGACTTTTGGAAAAGTTATACAAGTGGTTTGCTTAGAAATATTTGCAAACTACTAATAGGTGCAGAAAGGAAAGCATAAGAAATTAGTAGAACTTATCACCTGGACAGCCTTCATAATCCCATTGAAATCAATAGTGTTCTGCTACTGACTAGAGCCACAATCGCATCCATAATTGCTAGCTTTTTTTTTTTATGAATATCAGTAAAATAATTTTTCTTATCTTCTGTAATCTGCATTTTAGTGATGAATATCTAGTACTTTTAGAAAGAACCATCTTGGAAGGTTTAACATGCAAATTGTTAGGAAATCTCTTCTTATGTTTATTCTAGTTAGGGAAACCATAATTTCAGCATAGTAATGTAAGAAACTAACTTGATTAATAATAGTGTCATAACCACCAGAACAAGAAATATAATAAATACAGTTGAATTCAGTAAATTTATTGTATTAGAATTCCTGTCAACTGATTTTCACCTGTGTTGATCAGACCTGAAATAGTTTCAGACTTTTAACAGATCTGTCCCTAAACAACTTCACAAATCACAGTGACAAGAAATCCTGTATCTTCATTTTGAATCCCTCTATAGCAGAATCATTGTTTCACCAGCTTTTTATTATTTTCTTAGTTTAGCGTCAGACTTAAAATTAAGAAGATATTTTGTTGGAATCAGTTAAGCACCTGAGGTGTAAACCTTCTGATGGACATCTGTGTCACTGGGAAATTCTTATGTTTCATTGCACTATAGCTGAAATATCATTTATTCTATTTAAAGTGATTTAAATTTATGCTAGCATCAGGGACTGCATTAAAAAATTGACTCAACAGTTCCATTCATAGTGTTTTGTTGAAATTTTACTTATTTTCTTTCTCTTTCCTTCTCTTTCTTTCTTACACTGAAGTTCTAGGGTAATTAAGAAATTCAAAACTAAAAGGAAATTTCATCTAGCTTCACAGTTTCCATCTCCACTCCATCCCAATCTCCTTCACTAAAACAACAGCTCTTGAGCAGCATGCTCAAATTTCAAATATGTATATGTGATTAAAATTAAAACGCAGCTCAACTTGATTGGCACCTAAGCACAAGCAGTTGTGGTGGTCCCAATTCCCTCCCTTCCCTCCTCCCAGGGAAAGGGAAATGAGAGGAAGAAGACTTTTGGATGGGAAACTAAAACAACTTTAATGAAATAATAATAACAACAATAACAGCAGCAACAACGCTACTACTACTACTACTACTACTACTCTATTAGTAAGAAAACAATAAAATATATACACATATACAAAATTGCTCCCCCTCCTCGATGACTAAGTCACCACAGATGCTGCAGAGCAGGCACAGGGGAAAGGTTCTGGGCTAGTCTCAGTGACAGGAAGAAACTGGACTCAGGAACTGGATTCAGGAACGTGGAGATCCAGTATCAAGGCAAAAAGGCAGCCGAGGTCTTAACTGGACATCAGCCATCTAAGAAGAACACTTGACCTTTACGATACCTCCTTTTTATACTGAGTACGTCGTGTATGAGATGGAATACTCTCTTAGTCAGTTTGGGGTCACCTGTCAAGTCCCCTCTGCAGATGCAACTGTTTTTCTTTCCTTTCACTCGCAGCATTCCATCAGCTTGAGGATGGCCTTGGTTTCTATAGGAATAAATATAAGCAATAGCCTTTCTACATACCAGTACCCCATGCTTTCACTTCTAGAGAGGAACACTGTCTGAAAAACATGCAATTAACTTTTGGAAAATGAAATTACTTAGACAAAGCTAAAGTGAAAAGTTAGAAACAGATTCTACTTTAGCTCTAACCAGAACACCACATTCATTTCTGAAACCAACTTCTATCTCCATTTCAACATTATATCTTTTGCCATTGGTCCCACTTCATCCCAGAACCTCAGTATGCTAACAGATAAATGTGCTAGGAAGCAAATAAACACTCCTGTCACCCAAGCTACAAATATTATTGTGGTGAATTGAGAAATATTTTTGCCATTTTACTTCAGCTCGCTAGGGGTACTTGGTACCTATTATCTATAGGCTTGAATGTATACACACGAAGAAAATGACTGTCTGAAAGGTTTAATGATACTTGTGAAGCAATCAGCCATTATTTCCCTCTGTCAGATTCTACTATCTGAAAGCCTCAGGTTAATATGATTGAGTGCTTCCACTTCATGCCATGTGCAGTAGTGGTATTGCTCTGTATATCACATGTAGTATATTATCCAGCAGTGCACTCTGTTTTATGACTATTAACTAATTAATCCTCATAAAGGCTCAGTCAGGTAAACAATAAGATGCTATCACCCGTTATTATCACATGGTTATGCTGTCATTCTTCATTTATGAATTTATCTATTTACTTTATAATGCTATGTGTAAAAGTTGAATAAAACAAATTGAAAAGAATGAAAAAGAAGGGTTACTAGCTTTTTAGAAGCACATATGGCATATTTTTATACTGACAGTGAGCTAATATAATTAGAGAGTACAATGAACTCTAAAAGGAGGAATAAAATTTACTTTATCCATTCTACTTAATAGACAAGATTTTCTAAGAGCCAGAGGCTAATTGCTGCTTGGAAAAAAAACCTGATAAGTACAAATACATCACAAATAGAGTTAAAACTAATTTTGAAAAAGTACAAGATTTGTTTGCAGGAAAACACAGTAGATTCAGAAACTTATAACAAATATTGTCTATACAATATATGCAATGTATTTCTTCTAAATGCGTATATTCACATGCGAAGTTACATAGGATAATAGGTCAAATCTAGCAGAATCTTGTCCCTGCTGTGGAAGGGCTTTCTGAAAAATGTCAATATTCATAAAGGTACCCACATCCATGCATTTGCCAGACTGTCAATCTACATCAGTGTTTTACTTCAGATCAGGGATGCATCATCCACACATACCATGTTTCACTTCACATCATGGAGCAATCCTCGAGATTTGAACTAGATTCCTTTTGGGTGAAATTAAAGCACAAAAGTTCCTGGATTGCCATCTAATGCACTTCAAGTGCTAATGACTATTATTCAGTCCACAGGGCCAGACTAGATCTGGTGTGCAGTAGAGCCTACTGAAATGCTGGTAGGAAAGTACAAGTTCTTCAGCATCACTTGATTTTATTCTATCACTCCTATTGGGCTGCATTATTTGGAAATACATAGATAAAATATTCTGCTAAGACCTGCAAGATATGACTGTAGACACTCTGTGCTTCTTCCATTACAATGTTCAGAGGATACCGAGGAAGTTCAGTGATGAAATCCCATTGATGTTTAATCACGTTTAGGCTTTTAACTTTGCCTACTTTCATCTTACAAATTCAGCATGCTATTGTTGAAAATAAATCTTAGTTTTTTGGCTTGATCTTCAGAGAAATAAACACCTAATTTAGTGCAACTTGCTTAACTTTACATATCCATATAATGGTATCTATTTATGTATAACTGCCATGTATCTGCTCTGTAAATTCAGCTTTGATATAGGTTACGTTTAGCATCAAGGAAATCTTCACAAGATTTGGTTGGGTTTTTTTCTCTTTTTCCATAAGTTTAGGATTGTTTAATTTTACAAGGCTATTGCTCTACAACATCAAAGCTAGCTTGTATCAAATAGCAACTCCTTAAGTATACTCTCTGGAATAGGAAGAGGCTTCCTGGTAGAACCTCACTGGCTGTTAGTTAAGGCTGTGGGAACTGGTAGTCAATGACTGTGCATTTGAAGCTACATTACAGGGGGAAAAATGTGGCAAACAGAGGGAAAAATCATCCCAAAATCTGAACGTTAATTGTGTTTACACTGCTGCAATTGAGAAAATACTAAATTTCATTAAGTGTTCCATTGTGCAATACTGTAGTTTGTATTAATATTGTTGTATTGTATTTCCCTGCAACAACATTTACAATTAAACGTGTAATGCTTTTTCACTTCCCAGTTTGGCAGCAGTTGAGTTAAAAATAGTGGTTTGCTTTGGCATCTGGCACAGAAGAAAATGCTACAATCTAAATCTTAGAAAAGTAGCCCGAAGAAGGTATTATAAATTGGCCAGGTTCAGAATAGGGGTAGGTGATTAGATTCCAGTGTTTCCTGCTGAGTGCTATATGCTTGTTTTGCAATACAATTTTGAGTCAGGGATTCAAACAGAATGTTCGAACTGTATTCAGTCTGCCAGCACTGTTGATCTGTTTTTTATTGATTCTTCATCTGGGCAAATCCAGAGCTCTCCATATATTTTAGAAACCTTGTGGAAGAATGTTGCAGAATAGGAGTTTTAATTAGAAGTACATTCAGTTCATCAAAAGACTTCACTATTTTGTAGGAGTACGCAGCATTGTCCTGGTTTTACTATATTCATACAATCCTATTTTCAAAAAAAAACGTTCTCTTTCCATACAGCAAAGACAGAGTAATAAGATATTGTAGATTTTGTGTCAACCATTTGCCACACAATGACTTATCCTATGTGCATTCCATTAAACACAGAGGGGGATTATCAATTTTTTACAATTTATACAGTATATAATATTAAGTAATAATAGAATTTTGGCATTTTACTTTTCAGGATATTTATTAAGTATGTATCTAGGCTTGAAATTGACTTTAAGAAAAAAACCCCAAAACCAGACTGATTTGATTTTTTCTGCCTCTTAGCTTTCTTTCTGTTAATTTTTCTACTAGGTCTGTTGAGTAGTATGCAGTGACATTGTAAGTGGGATATATTTCCTCACATCAGTGCCTTGTTAATTCTGTTCATTAATCTAGAACCATGAGGTTCAGAGGTGGTTAGATATTCCATATTTCTGTAGGGTTTGAAGGAAGGCTGACAGCTTGCTTACAGCATCAGAAACCAGATCTCATTGTGGTATCATGTCATTTTTAATATTGATAAAATAGCAGAGGCTGGATGTGAACTCACAGCCTGTAAATGGTACAGCAGCACAATCCAAAAGAAGTTATCCCATCGACTTCTAGCAAACTGAAATTTAGATTGTTTTAGATGGGGTTATTAGTGAATTACTACATGAAAAGCCTTTGCATTTTGTTATGCAGCAGGTCATATTAAAGATCTAGGAGCTCATTTTTTGTTTAGTCTGCTAATTTGTATATTCAGTTTTTAAGTACTGTTCTATATTATTTGTATATCCGTGGTGCCTTGTGGCCCCTATGAAGATCAGTACCCCATAGTGCCCACATAATACTATGAACTATTACTCAGGCAACCAACAAGTTAATGTGTCCCATCTTCCTGGTCTATTGCAGGATTTAGTGTTAAACTTCATTTGCTTTAAGATCCCTGTACACTTTTAAAGATAACTGATCATCGTAGATTGACTATTTGATTCATCGTATTGGAAGTTGAAGATAATTTTAAATATTAAAAAAATGCTAGCGATACTACTTTACTCACATTGTATAAGGAAATTTGCATATCCCAGTGCCAGGGTGATTTTTTTTCAATACAAAATTTACAAGGTATACTTTTTCCCAATACATAGTTTTCAATATGTAATACAGTCCAAACTATCTTTATTGCTGTTAATACAAATACAGATACCCTGCTCTTTCAAAAAAAACCCTTTCATGCTGTTCCAGTTTAGTGGACATATACCTTGCCACCCCTCACTACCCTTCCCATTATTTAGAAATGCAGAGATACAGGGGTGGGTGGACCACCTTCTAGCCAGGTCAGTAGCTAAAGCTGGGCAGCTTTTACTCCCAGTTCCTCCTCAGTGGAAAGAGAAAAGGGAAGTGAGCGAGAGGAAGACTTGCAGGTTGGCAACTAAAACAGCTTTAATGCAAGAATAATAATAAAGGGAATATAAGAATATCAATAAGAAAACAACAAAATATATACGAATACAAATAAACTATTTGAACTCCCAGGATGATGGTATGTCACTGTTAACACTGTGTAGCATGTGCAGGGAAGGTCCCAGACTGGACTCAGTGGCAGTTGGGAACAGGGCTCTGGAAGACGCTGATAGGTTATGGGGCAGACAGATAGACAAGGTCCTCCACGAACATCAGCCATCGAAGAGGACCTGTGATCCTCATGATCTGTAAGTTTTTATACTGAATATCGCCCAGTCTGGGTCACCTGTCCTTTCTGCTCTTCCCAGCAGGTGGGTCTCCCCTTCACACCCAAGTCTGGAATATACATAGGAAATCTCAATTTACTTAGGAAGAGGTGGGAAAAGTGACCTCTGCCCACCACTGGTCCATTACTTTGGTGCTAACTATAAGGCTGAAAAGTCAGAAAAAAAATGTTCTGCTTCAGTCCAAGCTGTCACACATGTCAATAGCTCTTCTGACTAAACCAAGGTGGGAGCACTGACAGATAAATACTTGTCATTCTGTTTTCTAGCAGACCTAGGCATAACTTTTTATGATTAGCTGGAATTACTGCAATGTAAAACTACCAGTGAGAGCTGCTGTGACTGTAAGACCAGCACTTAGAGCTGTTGCAGGACATAACTGCAATCTCGTTAGGTTTTTAGATATCAAAGGAACTACTAAAATTATAGATCTGAATGCTAGTACTCATTAAACTGCAGATGAAATGTAAAACAATAATTATAAAAATAGTCAAGTGTTTTAGAAGTGGCGTTATCAACGATCCTGCTACAGATCAAGAAGGCGAAACAGGCCTAGATCTTCAAGGAAGGTCAATCAGTAGAGCTCTATTGTATTTGGTGGTGCCACACTTAGTCATTCCTTCTGTAGCCCAGGCTGGGTTTAGTCCATTGACTAAAATTCTGCACCTCCTACAGATAAACATACAAACTGAGATACTTCGGTGCTTTTTGTACTTTTTGAGGGAAAAATATTAACTGCAGTTTAAACAATAAATTAGGGAAAATGAAGCATCAAAAATACCAGAAAGGTTTCTTTTAAGAGGAATGCAGTTTAAATTTTACAGAAACTAGCTTATATTTAAATGGATGTCCTATTCAAGTGATAAGACTTTTTTATAGTGTTATGTACATCTATAATAAAAGCAATGTGAATGTATCGTTCAGAGAATTTCACAGTGGGGGTTATAATTGTGCTCACTGAGGGACCTGTTCTACCATTGATACATGTGCATAGGTCCCATTAACAGTAATAAGAGTAACACATGCTTTTTGATGGCAGAATGGATTCCTACTCTGAGTGCTACCATATTACTATTCCTACTGTGATAATAGCAATATCATATTGACATGATAACAAATGCATCATTGGAGCTAAATTAAGATTCTCAGAACCAGAACTATGTGAGGAGAAGTGGGAGCAACACCTGAATGGTAGTGACTGAGAACAGTGTGCCTATACAGGGCAAGAGCAGGTATAATGACTTGGGATAAACGGGCAGAGGACTTGCAAGCTAATGTTCCTTTCTATGTGTTTTTGAAGGTGGTGCTAAGTAGCATATAGTAAACCCAGTTCTGGTTCACTGTGCGAAGATCACTTTGTTTGCCTTTCTCTGAAGCACGGATAATACTGGAGAAAATGAGGAATCCTGAAACAGCCAGTGTGGCTCCTGTGCAGTTCTTGCTAACATAGATAGGGGCATTTTCGCATTTGCCATCCTAACTCTGACCAATCTACGTGCAGGAAAAGGTGTACGTTTGACCTTTGGTGTATCTCAGGGGAGCACATTGGGCAGGGATCAGATTGCTGTCCTGTTTTCCATCTCGAGAGGAGCCCTCTCACAGCACAAAGCCCCAGGTTCACACCCTGAGCTGCTCTCCTGGGATTCCGAAGCAATGCTACAGAGAGTTTTACAGCTCCAAATGTGCATTTTCCTTTAGGAAATATCACTAATGGGTGATAGTCTTGAAATTGTCCTGGTTTATTTATCCTTACAGATACAGTGATTGAAGAAATAATAAAAAAAGTTTAAAGTAACAAAGCAGCATTTCTGCACTTAAACTGATGCTTAATATTTTCATTCAAATTTAGACAATCCTACTGCTCTTAGATAATTATATATCTAGAAATGGGGTTCAGTCTGCCCTCCTGTAGTCAATGCCATTTGAGCTCAAAACTTGGGGTTTTATCTATGATTGGTCCTTTATTTCAGTTTTGCCTACCTGAAGCCCTCTTCCCTGATGTAAAAGCCTTGTCTCCCTTCCTGTCGACTTACTAGAGAGCTTCTGCAGTGCTTAACCCTTTGAACCATGTAGGAACCAGCATAATATCGAACATATATATATGTATATATGATGCATTAAAATATTAGTTGCAGCCAAAACATTTTTCATCTGCTTGCTGCGCCCTATTTATAAAATTCTTAGCACAAGAATACTTCTGGTCTGTGTTGCATTTTAACACACAGAATTTGCTACACAAATCATGCCTGAAATTTATGTATTTGTGACTGCCACAGGTAAACTAGTGTTCTTAATAAAGTCTATGATAGTGTCAGATGCATAAAAATCCTTCAGTCTTTGAATATACCTTCATAGAATAGAATTTCTTGGTACCTTCTCTTATTTACTATGGCATGTGATGGAACTTGTTTTGGAAGGACATTTGAATTCTGTATAAAGTCTGGAAGCATATTTAAAGCTATTGCTTTCAATTTTTGTTTTAATTCCTTGATACTACTGCTAATGTAAAGGACATGGATTGAAGAGAGGATCTTCTTTTCCTAGGCAATGTGTTATTGATGAGCTGGCATTTGCCCTGTGGCTTTCCCTCAGGATTGCTTACATCTATTACTCACACACATCGATTGGTTAATTTGATAATTCTATCACCAATCAGCTTGTGTCTGACCTTTTGCCATGGCAATGATGGCAGAGTCTTCATTTTTGCATCGCAGACTTGCTAGATTGACCTTTCTGAGGAGAATGTCAAGACATCCCTTGATCTTAACCTGTCACTAAATTTGTTAGAATTACGCTGTCCCTTAACCTTGATCTATTGTATTTGTAACATTCAGGATATGCAGTTTGTATGGAAATATTCTTAAATAAGTTATGCCAGTCAAATAATAACACTTTCATAATTAAAAATCAGCTTTCCTTTAAGAATATATACATTTTAGAAAGTTTTCATGTATGTTTTCCTTCCATATGTCTGTGTTGTTCTCCCTGCACAGTAGGCTAGCCTCTAACAAGTACCTTCTTTTTCAGCAACTACTGAAATTAGAGGAATTTTTGTCCCTATCTCTTGGAGATGGACGAACTAAACATGGTTTGTTCAGCTACCCTGTTAAATAAATGCTATGCTGTTGGGCATTTCTAGGACCACCAAGACTATTTTGCAACCAAGTTGAAGACAAACATTGACTGCTTTCACTGTCCCCTGGAAAAGATCTTTCCATCTCCAGATGTACATAAAAATACTTGGAGCTTATGCACAAGTCCAGTTTTTCTACAGATCAAGCAAATTACACTAACACTTCATACCTGCTGTCTTAATGCTGCACAAAGTAGAACACTGTGCTATTCTGTCAGCATACCTGGTATGTTCTTCAAGCAGAAAACAGACATAATTAGTAGGTGTCTTTTAATAAATCTACGTGTTATGTAGCCCAGTTTCCAGTTGCACTTTTGATAATAAAGATAGTATTCTGCTTGCTGCAATGTCCAACTCTGTCACTCTGCAAAATCTCAGATTTTTAGTATGTTAACTTTACCACAAGAGTACAGAGGATAAAAGCTGCCATTTCCTTTTGTTAAGGTATTTCATACGCCTCTCTGATTTGAAGATCAAGTCCTGCCTTACAGTTCTCTTTCCCCTTCCTTCAAATTTTTCCTGTTTTCTCCTTTGTGGACAATTTAAGGGCCACACTTTGTGACTGTTGAAGTGCTAATTTAGTATTCAGCTCAGCTGAAGAGAGACTATAAAGAAATCTGCCTTGTTTTTTCTCCCTATGTCTTCTGAAAATATGTGTAAATTAGTTACATATAAGGGGATAGTTTGGGCCATTCTATAGGTGAAGGTTTCCCTTTATGTAAAAAGGAGTTGATAAAAGGAGGTGTAATTCTTGTTTTTCATGATGGAAAAAAGCACTGAGGAAGTCTAATTTCAATAAAATTTTGTAGAATTTATAGTATGTTCAGAAGATGGAGATTTCCGTATAAACTTTAGCCTGAAGCAATTTGAATGGGCAAGTTACAGGGGCTGCTTTATAGCTAGAAAAAGAAATATTCTATTTGAAAATTGAAATTATCTCAGCATATAGTTTTTAACTGAAATTGCTATCTTGTGTTGTATTCATTTCAAGAAATGAATCTCAAATTACTTTAAGGAGTGAAACCAATGATTTTGCCTCAGCAATAACTTTTACATCATTATGTTTAGCCAAAAACTGTCTGTGTTGTAGCACAAGTGATCAGGATTCATACTGAACTACGATCCAGTTTTTGATGGGTCCCACATCAAATATGTTGTTCTAGTTGGAGCATAGTAATCATGCTGCACAAAATTGAGTGGGGACTTCATAAAGCAAAGGTTTTATGGTACATTGGTCTGGATTTGTTGCAATGTAAAATTCCAGCTAACAAGGGAGGTAATGTAAGCTAGAGCAGCCCCACTTTTAGATAGTGACTGTATATTGATTTGTTTTGCATGTTGTCCTTTTAGTAGACCTAAGATATGCTGTGAACATCATGCGTGGCCTGACTGTGGATGGTGTTGTGGTTTGGAGGGCTGGATGTATTCTTTAAATTAATAAGTGTAACTCTTACAGAAGTGGAAGAAATTTTTAAATTCTGTTGTTTCTTTTCTGGGAGGTGTGGTGTTCGTATGTCACCTGCCAAGCACCTGTTTGATTATCTTGTTGTATATGCATTTGTGTTTGCAGTATACTTTTTGAGTTAATTTGAGGTTTGTAGCTGATATAGTCAGAGATGTGTGTCATTCATTACTGTTAAACACGATTCAAACAGGTAAGAATGCTAAGCCAATCTTTACAGAGTCCTGCAAATGCTACTTTCTTCTGACCCCCAAAACTCCTAATCCAGGACTGGTTTGCCTCTAGGAGAAAGCTGTGATGTTTGAGAATTTAGTTCAGGTTGTTTTTGTAAGAACAGTTTTATAATAAGAACAGTTTCTGCTAAAAGTGAAGATGAGACCACTAAACTCATTTCACCTGAAATCTAAACTAAATCCCAGTCTAAGCCTCCAAAAGCGAAACGTTACTACATGAGCCACCTATACCATTTGTGTTCACAGAAAATTAAGCTAGAACTAAATCTCAGTTTCATATGGACCAGAACATGCCCCCTGCTAATTAGGAACAACATAGGAAGACTAAACCAAGAATAAGAAAATTTGTATTTAACATTGAAAGATTTAAGTTATCTTTCTCTTTGGTTTACAGTAATGGAAACAATCTTCATTGGTTTCAGAGTCTAATCTTGGCTAAGCCTGTGAAAAAGACATTGGTTAAAAAGAGAGAATGCAGGCAGTAAAATATTTGAAATTTCAAATTATAAGTTTGTATATAGCTAGATGAGAAAGAGAGAGTCACTGGCAGAATGAACACAAGCTGTAGTTCAAGTGATAGTGGAGAACTACTGCCCTGCTGGTTGAAAAATGGGTTTTAATTCTCAAAGCCACAGGCTGAAACCATTATTCACAAATGGTGCTCACTTTTTGATCCCAAAGAGTAATAGATTTCTCTATAAAGTGATGAGTGTAGTTCATATAATTCTTATTTCACACCCATTAGAAAATTGTCAGTAAAAAAAAAAAAAAATCTTTCTTCTCACCTCCCATAAACCTATCTACTCCCCTGCCATTAGATCAGGTTCCTGACTACTTCCTTTCTGCCTTGATTCCCTTCATCCCTCCTGCTGCCAGCACAGTAGTTGGAGCTTTCATTGTTTCCTCATCTCCTTTCTGAAGCAGGATTTCATCAATCATGGTGGTAGTAGTCCGCTCTTGTAATCAAGGCTGAGATCCATCAAGTGTCGTGGCTGCAGCCGTTCCTTTCAAGCTCCACAGCAGCTCAGGTTTCTGGGCCTTTTCTGAGGTTCAGTGCCCTTGTAGTGATGCCTCAGTGACTGAAAATATCTTCAGCTCTTTCTTACAAGGGGATTTGCAATTCCCATTGAAACATGGTCACAGCAGCCATTGTATGAGAAATCACTCAGGCTCCATACAGTGCCATGATGTCTTATTGATCCATGAGCAGCTACTGAAAGAAAGATGTAAGGGAGGAAGGAAAGAGGAGAAATTGTCAGTGACACGTGCATATGAAAAGAGCAAGGGGGGAAGGTGGAAACAGGAGGATTTGCAGCAGTAAGAATCTTACTGTTTTGGCAAGCAGTGTTCAGAAGTGCAAACAAAATGCTGGTAGCTACAACTCTGTATATGGGCAGACACACACTGCAAAATGTTTTAAAGGGGTCTGAGGCTGCTCCTTGGGACACTGTTTTAAAGGAAGCTTAAAAAACTGGAGGCCAACTCAAAATTACATAAAATTAACTAGTTCTTAGCTTCTTATTCCTTTGGTTTACTGTTGGGTTTTTTTTTTTCTTTTCAAATTCCAAGGACATTTCCTTAGAAAATACTGGAGGAAAGCCCACTGATAACTCAGAAGGTAAAATAACATATGAGTTATTAAAAGGTCTTTTCACAGAAGTGGGATTAATTTACATATCCCTTAGGAATCCCCGCACAGGCTGTTATCACACAAATGGCATTTTGGTGGGTGAGTTAAAAATTAGTTAATAAAATTAAATTTTAAAATGCTTGGGTTGTAGCTCAGCCAACACACTTTAAAAGAATAAACTCCTCAATGAAGTCAAAGCAAAATCTGCAGTCTGTTATTTATCTGAAGATATGATTTAATGCATTTCTGTACATTGATAGCATTAAAATAAATTCTGATTCAGTCTTGACCTCCAGTGATGGTCTGCACCTGAATTGTTCCCATTTAAATAGCCAGCGAAAATGCACAGGAGAAAATTACTTTGTCTGCAGAAAATATCTTACTGTAGTGGGATTTTCATTCATTGTTAATTACAGAAGAGGCGATTGTAATTCTAACTATATTCTGTCAATGGCAGTATAGGACTTTGTTTAATTGTGTATGTCTTTCATGTAATTTTGAGATCATTTATTTGTAACTTTATATGCATTCTTTAGTGCCTGGAAGATGCTGTAGCAATATAAATGTAATCTTTCTTCTTCAGGTATTGTTTTTATTTATGTAGCTTTTCATTAGTTCTCCTAAAAGCAAGAATTACCACCAGCTCCTTGAAAAGGAGAAAACTCATACATATTTCTGAAGCTCTGGAGAATTTTAAGGACTCCATTAGACCCTATGTTATTTCCTGGGACATCATTCTACTATAATAACAGAACAGTTTACTCAAAATTGTAGAACTGTGGTACACAAGCTGATATTTTCAAACACCGTGTCAGTCGGGATGTGAGAGAGCATCAAGCCATTTGTTCTCTGTGATTTGTTTTCCCCCAGTGGCCCTAGTAAATAAATACTTGTGCAACAGCAAACAGAGAAAGATGTTGAGATTGCTATCTTTCATGAGGATTAAAAACACAGTGGGTTGAAGAGAAGGCAAACAAAGCTTGAGGATTTGGTGTCTGTTCTTTTACAACTGATGAGGCACACAAACTTCTTTAACATTTTTAGTTCTTTGATGGCATAAAGTATCTGTGGACCCTCCTATTTTCTCCTGTCATTATGTTTCAGTTCTATTTCTTGTCAAGAGAAATGAGATGTTTCTGTCCCTTTTTATTGCATTCCAGTGAGTAAGAGGGCCTTTTAACTTTACTAAAGACTGTGCTGGTTATCACAGGAACATCTCTCTTACCACTGCCTCTGTTGGACCTTACTACAGACAAACCAGCAGCAAGCAGAAAATGTGATTTCCAGATAGTTTTGAATTATGACTTCCAGTACTAGCACTTGTTACCCCTGGCAGGCATATTCTAGAAGTCCCTAGATACCACCCAACTGCTACTAAACCTGAGAACTCCCATATATACTCTTTTTTTGTGCCTAAATTCGTATCTGTTTCCTTAGTTGGCTTCACCCTTTCTCCAGCTTCTTCCATTTACAAATAACCTCACATACCACACCTTTAGAATCACAGAGTCATAGAATGGTTTGAATTAGGAAGGGACCTTAAAGATCATCTAATTCTACCCGTTCCTGCCATGGGCAGGGACACCTCCCACTAGATCAGGCTGCTCATGGCCCCATCCAACCTGGCTCCCAGGAACAGGACATCCACTACTTTCCTGGGCAACTTGTTCCAGGGCCTCACCACCCTCATTGTGAAGAATTTCCTCCTTATGTTTAGTCTAAATCTTCTCTCCAATTTATAGACAGTCCCCCTTGTCCAGTCACTGCAGACCTTTGTAAAAGTCCCTCCTCAGCTTTCTTGTAGCTCCTCTTCTGGTACTGGAAGGTCACTACAAGGTCCATTATCTTTCTCATAAACATTTGATCTATTTCCCTCCCGAGTGACAGGGGACAGGACAAGAGCTCTGCCAGGGGAGATTTAGGCTGGACATCAGGAGGAAGTTTCTCACACAAAGGGTCATTGGGCTTTGGAACAGGCTGCCCAGGGAGGAGGTTGATTCACCTTCCCTGGAGGTGTTTATGGCACGGGTGGACGAAGTGCTGAGGGGCATGGTTTAGTGTTAGGAATGGTTGGACTCGATGATCCGATGGGTCTCTTCCAACCTGGTGATTCTATGATTCTATGATTCTTCACATTCCAGTTGCAGTATCTGGAACCTCCCTACTGTAGACCGAGATGTCTTTGCAGTTTCTTCTTGTAGGACAGCTATACTGGTTGCTATAATTAAGTTGAAGACACTAGAAGATGGTCAGTGAGGCACTACAGAGAATTTAGATCAACCTAAAGACAGATGGCACTCAAACCTATAGTTCCCACTCGTAAGGGGGAAACCACAATGCCTTCTATGATAGGATCAGCATCACACTAAAGACTCATCAGACTCTTTCTTTATGTTTCTAGTGTAGCATTGCTCTAAGGGACTTTCAATTCACCTGTCCTCTCTCAGATGTCCTATAAAGCTTCTCGTGTTCTGAATGAGAGGACAATATGTTAATGAAGTAACTCAAAAGTAGACAATTTACAAAAATTTGGTGTCTCTAAAAGGAAAAAATATTATATTTCAGGGCAGTGGCAACTCTAAAAAACATCTTCAGGTTGGAAGCAACCACTGTTTATTCAATATTTGTGAAAATTATTTAATTACACTAAGCACACTGCCTGTTTTCCCACATACCTTTCACCATGGGTAAACAACAACAAATGTTTCTTTCTATTGCACAGAAAAATAAAGCTGGACTGATTTTCTATTTCAGCACTTGGTTTATCTTGGAAAATTTTACTGAAGTTTCCATTAAGCCTTCTGGCCTATACTATAAACAGTATTGTTATTGGTTCTGCTGTAAAAGGGGAGATTTTTATGCTCAGCTTTGCCATCTGTTTTAAACTGCATGGCAACACCAGGCAAGAAAATCCTGCCAAACTATGTTAACATTTCCTACAGGCTTGTTTCACTAAATAACCTAGTTGGCCTTATTTGCTAAATAAAAAAGTTCTGTCTTTATGGTCATGAGATATTAGCTTACTCTTGATGTGTCTGGTTGTGAGAAAGAACTAAAATACTAAGACCTGAGCTTCTTTGCTTGATAGCTAAGGGTTAAGTAGTGACCAAGCATCCTCTCCCTGATCACAAGAGAAAGGTGGAAAGGATATAGAATGGGGCTGTGTAAGGCCTGATGGGCTAGGGAATTTAAAATGAATAATAATAATAAAAAAGTAAATCCTAGAATTCACATACAGACTTCCTTGTTCTCCTGAAAAGTGCAAATTATTTTGGAGTAGGCTTACTGTTACAAGGAGATCAGGACAAGAACAACCCTATTGAATGGGAATTTGTTGGTGATCTAATTCTGTTACTCTCAGAGGAGCACACTGTATTGAGATAGAGTGCTCAAGCACATCAGTACTTTAGGAGAAAAATAAAGGACATCAGCTGACCTACACTATAACTTCCGCAGCAGTCCTGTAGCCGCAAGATAAAATATGACATTACATGAAAGACTAGAAAAAAAAATAAGAATAGCCCAAGCTTTCCTCAGAAGAGACGCTGGTTACTGGTTTTATTACTATTGTGTTCAAAAGTTGAAATTAAACTTCCTAGTCTAGATGTGAAATCATAATGAAGTCAGCAACAAAACTGTGGCTAAGGCCACTAGATCAGGATTTCAATTCAGATGTTTACCTGAACTTTCAGAGATATACATCTCAACCCCTTTTCCATCCGCCTACTCCCAGCATGTCTGTTGGTCTTTTTTCTTATTCTAACAGGCCAGAGCTAGGACAGCTTGGACTTGGGACTAACCTCACAATGAATTTTCTTGTGTTTAGTAGGTGAGTAGATACTTCTTCGTTCTAGTAGTGAGAGTAGGGCTTGTGTTTCTGTGAGCGTCACTTCTTATGGGTTTGTATATTTTTTGATTGCTTGCTTTTCTGTCTTTTTAATTAAATGAGTATATAAGTATATATTTCAAACTAAAAAGAGGATTTTCTTTTAAATTTTTTTTCATCCTTTTGAATTCCATACACTGTATTTTAAACTGATGATATATAAATGCTGTGAGTGTTTTGATTGTTGAGAGTGGGATCAGACCAGGTGATGCTTCATTCAGAATGGAGGACTTTGGGATGTTGATGAAATCACCTGATGTGTAAGAAATGTAGGAAATCCAAACTGTTGACCCTCTATGCTTTTCTAAAGTATTTTTTTAAGGTGACAGTAGAGATGTTATATGACACTTCTGGCTACAGATGATCCAAGCATATTCAAACAGATGTGAAAGAAAAAGTATTTTCCTGGCATAGTATTAGGCATATAAATAATAATAAAAAATTATATTTATCGATAGAGACAGAGATATAACTCTTGTCTGTTCATACCTGTGTACAGAAATGAGGGAAAAATACTCTTTTAACTTCAGAATACTTTATGTTCCAAATCTTTGTATTGTGAATTCTGGCCTTCAGACTCAGTGTGCTTCTTTCCACATAATTTAATCACTGTTTTTTTTCATCCCACTGCTTTATTTGAGGAAAGCCCCAGGAACCAAATTATTTGTGTTGTAAGTAATGTAATATGCACTCATTAGTTTGATCGTTTTTGCTTCTTTCTACAGGTTTGATTGGATTCAGTCTCTGGCCATTTAAAAACTGCCATGTAATCAATAGGGAAGCTGAAATACTGAATGAGATTGATGAGAAAAGATCCTTGGTAATAAAATATTGGTAACATTCTCTTTTAGGCACATTTTTTTTATATGGAACTGTGCACTGTGAACCCTGTGCTATGTCTCCTGTTGGTCATATGATGAACCTGCTTGTAGAAGAGTTCTTCGGTAATTTACCTGCCATAATGAACAGGATGTGAACACTCTAGGTGAAGTTCTACATGCGAGTCATTCCTTCTGCTCGGTAGAGGTTGTTGAAGTGTGTGAACATGCTATCTTTACAATTATGTTTATAGAAAGCTAGAAAGCAGGTAATTTGGTCAGTTTACATTGTAGATAGTCAAATAGTATTCTCTGTAGAGTGTTAAATCTACAGACGAATTCATACTGCCCCAGCTGTTACCATCATATGTCTCTTCAAATATATGTTTAGAAGATTCTATTCTAAATAACTTTTAAAAGTTTTTAAATAAACTTTCAGGCAAGCCCCATTAGCTCTGTTGAACAGAAAGTACTGTGATACTAGCAAGTGCCTTGGAGAGAGTTGGTGCTTTTGGTTTCTGACTTATAATACATGTATGAGGTTGAGGTACTTAATGCCTTCTTTGCCTCAGTCTTTAATTGTAAAGAAAACTGTTCCCTCTGTGTAGATACCCGGGAAACAAAGGAGCAATATGAGGCTCCCATAGTCCAAGAGGAGGTGATCAGAGCCATGCTTGGCCAGCTGGACACCCACAAGTCCATGGGGCCAGATGGGATACATCCTAGGGTTTTGAGGGAGCTGGCAGATGTATTGGCCAAACCCCTTTCCATCATCTTCCAGCAGTCCTGGAAGACTGGGGAGGTACCTCTGGACTGGAGGCTGGCTGATGTAGTTCCCATTTACAAGAAGGGTAGCAGGGAGGATCCGGGGAACTACAGGCCAGTCAGTCTGACCTCAGTGCCAGGGAAAGTCGTGGAACAGGTGATCTTGAGTGCTATCATGAAGCACTTACAAGAGAACCGGGTGATCAGGCCCAGTCAACATGGGTTTACCAGAGGCAGGTCCTGCCAAACCAACCTGATCGCCTTCTATGACAAAGTCACTCGGCTGCTGGATGAAGGAAAGGCTGTGGATGTGGCCCAGAGAGTGGTCGTAAATGGTGTTAAGTCCAGCTGGAGGTCAGTGACAAGTGGTGTCCCTCAGGGCTCAGTGCTAGGTCCAGTCCTGTTCAATGTCTTCATCAATCACCTGGATGAGGGCATTGAGGGTACCCGTAGCAAGTTTGCAGATGACACAAAGCTGTGTGCAAGTGTCAATCTGCTGGAGGGTAGGGAGGCTCTGCAAAGGGACCTGGACAGGCTGGACCGCTGGGCAGTGTCCAACGGCATGAGGTTTAACACGGCCAAATGCCGGGTCCTGCACTTGGGGCACAACAACCCTAAGCAGAGCTACAGACTGGGAGAAGCCTGGCTGGAAAACTGCCAGGAGGAGAGGGACCTGGGGGTGTTGGTCGACAGCCGACTGAACATGAGCCAGCAGTGTGCCCAGGTGGCCAAGAAGGCCAATGGCATCCTGGCTTGTATCAGAAATGGTGTGACCAGCAGGTCCAGGGAGGTGATTCTCCCTCTGTATTCAGCACTGGTGAGGCCGCTCCTTGAATATTGTGTCCAGTTCTGGGCACCTCAGCACAAGAAGGATGTTGAGGCTCCGGAGCAAGTCCAGAGAAGAGTGACGAGGCTGGTGAAGGGGCTGGAGAACAGACCCTATGAGGAGCGGCTGAGAGAGCTGGGGTTGTTTATCCTGGAGAAGAGGAGGCTGAGAGGAGACCTCATTACTCTCTCCAACTCCCTGAAAGGTGGTTGTGGAGAGGAGGGAGCTGGCCTCTTCTCCCAAGTGACAGGGGACAGGACAAGAGGGAATGGCCTCAAACTCCGCCAGGGTAGGTTTAGGCTGGAGATTAGGAGGAGGTTTTTCACGCAGAGGGTCATTGGGCATTGGAATGGTCTGCCCAGGGAGGTGGTTGAGTCACCTTCCCTGGAGGTGTTTAAGGCACAGGTGGATGAGGTCTTGAGGGACTTGGTTTAGTGTTAGATAGGAATGGTTGGACTAGAAGATCCGATTGGTCCCTTCCAACCTGGTTGTTCTGTGATTCTGTGATTCTGTATGAGTACACTGTAAATCATAGAATCATAGAATCACTAGGTTGGAAGAGACACACTGGATCGTTGAATCCAACCGTTTTCTCCAGCACATGCTTTTTTTCTTCTAAATGCTACAGTTAAAGCCACTGAAGGATGTTTTCCCCTTGGAAAGCAGCAGCACTTTTTGAAGCTCATTACACCCTCTACAGTTCCTCATTTCATGAATGCTACCTGTTGCTCTGCCTTGAGACGGGCCACGGACTGTGTTAAGGATCTTACCATGTCCCAAAGCTCTCCTCTTGCCCATCGTTTCAGGGAAACGGCTGCTTACTCTCAGCCCAGGGAGGCTGCACTTGCTTTTGGGGGAGTATCAGCCCTGCTGAAGAGCTGCCACCTCATATCACGACTGCCAGACTAATATTGAACCTAACTGCTGCGGTTCCCCCTCAGAAGCTCTCGCCTGGCGAGCAACTCAACTGTTAGTTGTGGTACTTTAATATTAAACAGTAGCATGGAGAGTTTGAGTGCTAGGGACCACAGTGGCAAAAGCTGGACTCATTTTAAGAGACCTTCCTTTCTTTAAGAGCTGGGGAGGGACTGTTTACAAAGCTTTGTAGTGATAGAATCATAGAATTACCAGGGTGGAAGAGACCCACCGGATCATCGAGTCCAACCATTCCCATCCCATCCAACCATCCCATGCCACGGACAACTAATTAACTGTACCTTCTGTTTACTTGAGTGAACTGCCTGAGCACTTTAGATGAATGTTACTGAATTCTCAGCATTATTTTGTCAAAGCACAAGTTGATGCCTATGATAATGGCCTTGCTTTTTCTTTGGTGAATACATAGCATTCTGTGACTGCACTGTGCTTAGAGAAGTGGTTTTCTGCAATGTTTTACTTACAAGCATCTAAATTTGAGGTAGATCTTTTTAGATGTAACGTAACATTTAACCTTGCCTGGAGGGTACTGAGATCACATAACAAATTAAAATCTGGGAACAGTCATTGCCTTCGCTCAGCTGACTGAGACCTGAAAAAGGAGGGAAAATAGTGGAAATGGGAAGCTAGTTCATAGAAAACGTCAAAATATGAAAGTGGCTTAGATATAGTTAGCTAATATTAAGTTGCCATAATAAGCTTTCTGAAGTGATACTGAATTGTAACACAGTGTTTTCTACCAGTTGTCAACACATAGAAGGCAAATTTTGGTTCTTTAGGTGTCCTAATGTGAAAATCTATTTTATCTACTGATAGAATAAAATGTTTTTGTAAGAAGGGAAGAAAAAAATCTAGGGAAAACGTGCACGTCTGGAATTGATTGAATGCATGCTTCAGGGAACACTCTGGATAAATTGTTTAAGAATGGTTCATTCTAATAAAATAGTAATGATAACAGACTGACTTCAAATCTGAATAGGTCACAAGTGAAATGAGTTTGGTGGTCTTAGCTAATCCCTTTGGATATTTATCCACATTACAGTCTCCCTGTACAATTTGATACAAATCAGAATTACTGTTTGAGTCCATTCAGTAGAGTCTTAGGAATTAAATTACAGCTTGTTTCATCTCAGAGCCAAGATGAAGAGACACACCGATTGTGAGAACTTTAACAAAATGCCTTTCTCCCGATATTGTTTCCATACCAAGATGGTTTTGCAAATAATAATTTTCAAGCATTGTGTATTCCCCTGGGTATAAAATAAATATTTTTTCCAAGATTTGGGGTAATTTAAAGGGACTTACTTCTAAGTAGCCACTGTGCAAATTAGATCTGCTCAGGGAATAGGGTGCTGTTTGTGTTGTACTCTCCTAAGGTTTTTAGTTTGTCTCTTTTAATATGAAGCTGTTTTCTTTGGCCAGCTGTACCTGCTTTTCCCTAGTGCGTTGTCTATGGCCTGTTTCTCTATGCTTCCCTAATGGCATATTGACCACGTTACCACTGGGAAGTTGAAAACTGAAATATTGTATGAACATGAGATTTTCATAATTTGCAACAGCAATCATACTTCACCTGTTTAACTGGCTTTGAAATTCAAGTGAGGTAATTCAGAACTTAACAACTGCCAGGATGTATGTATGCAATGGACAAGAATCACCCAGCATCCTACTCTTGGTACATGATCTGCTCTTGCCATAGGGTAGTGGTACAGTGTTAGATACCTCTCTCAACCCTGATCCTGACCACGCAACCTGAAACAAGCAGCAGTGGCAGGGAGGTGGCCGGTGATGAAAGGCACTGCTTCAGTGCCTATCTGCAATGTGCCATGGCTGCTCTCCATCTTCCGGGCCAAGCTGGCAAAGCGGGAGAGGTCATGGCATTTGGCAGTCTCCTGTGCTTCTGTGCTGGCATCTTAGTTGCTACTCATTCCAACACAATAGACGTAGCAGATGCAAGTGACAATGTACTCCTAAGCTCTTAAGATCTGACAAAATTCATTTCTAATTGAAAGCACAAATGCATTTTGGAAAACAGAAGTCCATTTTGCGTTTTGTTGATGTTTTATTTTGTCTAATCTGAAAAAAAAGAGGTTGAGGTTTTATTTTCCTTTTCCTTCGTTTTCTAAGTTTCTGTTGAGACAGGAAAACCAGGATTTTTCTTGTGATTTGCCTGTAGAAAAATCTGAAAGGAAGAATATTTTTTCATGGTATGTTTTGGAAGGTTTTTTGGCTGCTATGGCATTTATGAGGTAGAAAACAAACAAAAACCATGAAAAGGACATTTTTACCTCTCATGCTTATTGAAATTATTAAATGCACAGTTCTGTTTTTATATAAAATGAAGAATACATAAAATTAAAAAATAGCTGTGTCACATGATAACTTTTTGTTTCTTGACCCCAGCTTCTCCCTCCAATAGATTGCAAGGGTAATTGTGTAATTATTGCACAGTAAGTAAATGACAGATATTTAATGCAAGCAAAAAGGAAAAGGAAAATGAAATAATACAAGAGAACTGAGTGATCAGGCCCAGTCAACATGGGTTTACCAGAGGCAGGTCCTGCCAAACCAACCTGATCGCCTTCTATGACAAAGTGACTCGGCTGTTGGATGAGGGAAAGACTGTGGATGTGGTCTTTCTGGACTTCAGTAAAGCCTTTGACACAGTTTCTCACAGCATTCTGCTACAGAAACTGTCAGCCTCTGGCCTGGACAGACGCACACTCTCCTGGGTAGAAAACTGACTGGATGGCCGGGCCCAGAGAGTGGTGGTAAATGGTGTTAAATCCAGCTGGAGACCAGTGACAAGTGGTGTTCCCTAGGGCTCAGTGCTGGGTCCAGTCCTGTTCAATGTCTTCATCAATCACCTGGATGAGGGCATAGAGGCTACCCTTAACAAGTTTGCAGATGACACAAAGCTGTGTGCAAGTGTTGATCTGCTGGAGGGTAGGGAGGCTCTGCAAAGGGACCTAAACAGGCTGGACCGCTGGGCAGTGTCCAACGGCATGAGGTTTAACACGGCCAAATGCCGGGTCCTGCACTTGGGGCACAACAACTCTATGCAGAACTACAGACTGGGAGAAGCCTGGCTGGAAAACTGCCAGGAGGAGAGGGACCTGGGGGTGTTGGTCGACAGCCGACTGAACATGAGCCAGCAGTGTGCCCAGGTGGCCAAGAAGGCCAATGGCATCCTGGCTTGTATCAGAAATGGTGTGACCAGCAGGTCCAGGGAGGTGATTCTCCCTCTGTACTCAGCACTGGTGAGGCCGCTTCTTGAATCCTGTGTCCAGTTCTGGGCCCCTTACCACAAGAAGGATGTTGAGGCTCTGGAGCAAGTCCAGAGAAGAGCGATGAGGCTGGTGAAGGGACTGGAGAACAGACCCTATGAGGAGCGGCTGAGAGAGCTGGGGTTGTTTATCCTGGAGAAGAGGAGGCTGAGAGGAGACCTCATTACTCTCTACAACTACCTGAAAGGAGGTTGTAGAGAGGAGGGAGCTGGGCTCTTCTCCCAAGTGACAGGGGACAGGACAAGAGGGAATGACCTCAAGCTCCGCCAGGGGAGATTTAGGCTGCAGATTAGGAGGAAGTTTTTCACAGAAAGGGTCATTGGGCATTGGAATGGTCTGCCCAGGGAGGTGGTTGATTCACCTTCCCTGGAGGTGTTTAAGGCACGGGTGGATGAGGTCTTGAGGGACTTGGTTTAGTGTTAGATAGGAATGGTTGGACTAGAAGATCCGATGGGTCCCTTCCAACCTGGTTGTTCTGTGATTCTGTGATTCTGTAATACTATCATACAGGGTGTTTGTTGTGCAGTCTATATGTTGATGAATAAGTAAATACTGAATGCAGGCAGAAAATTATTTATCCTTGAAAATATGTGCAATGGTAATTGGATGCTAATATGGTAAAATTTCCCATCATTCATTTAACCTCTGCTGGTAGGAGTTGTTTGGGGGGGGTTGGAGTTTGGTTCTGTTTTTGTTATGTTGAGATGACTGGTTTTGATACCCTGGGTGACAGTCTTTAGTTGTTCATGGTTTAGCATGCATGTAGATTTTCAGGTTTCCATTTCATTGGGTTGTTCAGCCTTACTTATTCAATGCCTTTATTTATTTGTTTCTGTGAGCTCAGAAGGTGCTTTTCCATGCTTGAGAGATCTGTGAGCACTTAACCTACTTCTAATGACCTAAGAGTTCTGAGGGTTCTTCAACAAAGAATTTCCAGATACTTTCCTTCAGGATTTGTCAAGGGCAATACAGACAAAAGACTGATGTCTCCTTTAACAGCTTGATAAGTATCTCAGGATATTCTGCAAGAATCAGTACTGTTTCTACTGTGTACTGTATTCCCATTCAACATAAATGGCTCAATATGTGTACTATATGTGACAATGGTGAAGACTAATCTTTGCCCTAAGGGCTAAGTGCTGTAACACTTCTCAAGTGATAGGCTTGATAGAAGTGATGATTCAGAGGCAATGATCTGCTAAAAAGTCACATTAAATATGTGTGAGAATTAAAAATACGGGTCTATGTTTATCTTCATTTTTATTTTACAATTTTCCAGCATCAACAACCCTTGTAAGGTAAACTAAATCATTCTTATATTGACCATTTTTTCATGTTGTTCTATTGAGGCACCTTCCCAACTGAGTTCCTTATTGAATTGTATTTCTATGAGGGTATTGTAGGTTAGTAGCACATTTTTATGGTACACAAAAGAGGTGCCTTCTGAATTTCCAATGCGTTGCATATTGTTCCCTATAGAAGAAGCATCTTTGAAATACTGAATAAATCAAAACAGAAACAGTTGGCTCTTGACTTGCTGCTGTTATTTTTCTTTAGGTTTACATTTCATAAAATGATCTGTTCTGCCTAACTTTCTTAGTAGATTAATTTATATAAGTACAATCCTTTCAGAAACCTTTGACATTTTCAGGAATATATCGAGGAAGACTTTATCTTGTAGGTAGAAACAAAAAATGTAATTTAGTGTTAAACCTGTATAAATATATGAATAATGATGCCTACACGCTGAAAAACTGTGACCCAATGTCACATAGTCCTGTGATAAATCTTTGAAGGGACAGCATTCTATAGTTTCTGAAGGAGATTTTCAACAGAAATTAGTGTGGTGTGCTATTAGATGTTGTTCTGCTGTTGTTAAGTATTGTAAAAAAACATGTTAGTCCTGGAATTACTTTCCAGTAGTTCATTAGTTTTACTTGCAAAGTCCTTTATTTGAAATATTGCAATTGAAGTTATAATCAAGTAAGAACATTCCCATTAGTAAGAAGTTATTTCCGTATGACTGTAGCACACTGTCAAGGTAGTTACTTAGAAGAAAATACATGTATTTAACTGAATTTTGTTTTTCTGAAACTGGTTGAATACAAAGGTGTTGACTCTCTAGGCAAGTATAATACAGACTGCAGGCATCAGCATCCTCTTTTGTGTTGTATCTTCACATATTGCTGTTTTATCAAGAAATATGACGTTGATGCAAAGTTTGAACTCTGGGTTGAATTGTTCGATATTCCCCATACTAGTTCAATAAAAGTATCATAAGAGCATAATAGGTCCCATCTTGCTGCTCACAGATGAGGTGGGGATCACACCATTAAATTCAGTTTAGTTATGACCTATTGTGCAGGAGGGTTTGTAGGTGCATTTCTTGGGCTAAGTTTCCTTAGCATGCTATTAGATCTAGTTTTTAAGAACTACTTTACTACTTATTTAGAATTTAGAAAGCATAGTTTGCCATTTGACAGTAAGACAGCCTTTAAAACTGTGGAAATACGGAGTCTAGCAAAAGTATATTGGGAAAACACAGGACATTATGGACAAAAAGGAGATTAGATGACGAGAGAACAGGAAATATAAATACATGACAAAAGACAGCATGAATTCTTATAGTTGTTTAATAATGTTTTATGTGGTTTTGTAAACACGCACACATAATCACATTCCCATAAAACACCTTACACAGATCAGCACTACTGTGCCCTCTCCCTCCCTTTTCTATGGCTAGACCTCCGAGATCCAGAATTTATTTCTTTGCTCATGACCTTTCATAACTATCAAGTATAAATGATTTTCTTTCACTTATGCCCAGGCTGCATTTGAAGGTCTTTTAGGTCTCCAGCAAGAATTATCAGTAGATAAACGTGCACCATCTCCAAGTCAGTTATACACAGTGAAGAAAAAACCCAAAACTGTGTGATCTTCTTTTATGTGAAACTTTGTTCTTCTTTTCACACAACATTTAGTTTGCACAGCCTTTGCTGCATTTTTTTTCAAATAAAACCCCTGTATTTCTTGTAAGGATTTTTAATTCCTTCTAAGTAAGGAGCTCCTAATACTATAGTATTATTACAGTAGTTCTTGTAATAGTCTTGTCATTACATACACTCACTTTTCCCAAGCTGCAGCTGTAAAATAATGAAGGAAACCATTGGTGAATTAAACAGCTTGTTAGTCATGGAGGATCATTGAATTGTATTCTCCAGAGGGTTAAAGTACAGAGTAGTAGCAATGAGATCAAGAAAAATCAAGTCACTGGATACTGAATATATAGCAAAGCATTCTATAAATGTAAGGTAAGAAACAGCTTCATTTTAGTGCCTTGGTAATTTAGGAACTTTCGTGTCTGGGTTTCTAGTCAAAATTTAGTTTAAATGAATTAAGCAAATTGTTCTGGACAGTTAGCTATAATGGGTACTATAATATTGCACCAAGAGCAAATAAGGCACTTAGATAGGTCTGTGTTACTCAGTACAGTTCCTTGTTATGACCTATATAGAATCATAGAATCACCAGGTTTGAAGAGACCCATCGGATCATTGAGTCCAACCATTCCTATCAAACTCTAAACCATGTCCCTCAGGACCTCGTCCACCTGTGCCTTAAACACCTCCAGGGAAGTTGAATCAACCGCCTCCCTGGGCAGCCTGTTCCAATGCCCAATGACCCTACACTTATATACTACATCTTCCAGCTACAAACCAAACATAACACAATGAGCTTTTGAAATTTGTCTCTAAATCATACTTTCAGTATTCTTGAATCAAAGGGAGTGGAGAGAGTAAATCCCTTGGTAATTTTTTATCAAGTAGTACAAAATCACCTTCATTCAGAGTTTTTATGAGGCTTTTAAAATAACTTAACTTATCCTTCATCTTACCCATATCCTGTCTGTCCATGCCTCTTACAGTTTTGACTCTTCCTGCTTTCTAATGACACTGTGTGTGAAGATGAAACTCCTATTGAGTTCTTCCAGTCACTGGGGACTTCCATCTCCTACCTGGCTCAGCTTTCTCTATCAGAACGCACTTTATAGAGATATTCTCATTACCTCTCTTTGAGGTCTTCTTAATACTCACTTCAGGATTATTGTATATTAAGGAAGTTGCATAAAAATAGTTCTGTATATTCATAGTTTTCATCAGGTGGTGCCTAGTAGCTGACAAAAATTTTCTTCTTTACTAGTAGCAGTGTCTGCCCAAGAGTGTTGGAAAAGTAATTATGTTGTGTATATTGTGTAAAGTACTTGGAAAGAATTCAGATGCTTCAGGATTAACATACTCAGGCAGGGTCTTCCTTATCAGAAAAAAAACCCCAAACCCCCAATGAATTTCTTTATTAACCATCTTCTAACTTAAAAGAATGAAAATCAAAACGTGACAAAACCTGATCTTTTAATATGAGAGAAGACAGTTTTATGTGTCTGTAAGTGTGATAATTGTGACAGGTACAATTATCATATAGTCATTTTTTCACTTGGAAGCTTCATGACTGATCAGGCAGCGAAAATATTCTCTGACTGTATAGAGGGTGGTAGAAAATCTCAAGGCTGATGTTACCATGTCCTCATTGATATCGGAGAAATCTGATAGTATCTGAACTGCAAGACAGCTAGCCTAACTGAAGAAACTCTGCCAGATTTTATGAAAATTTTCTTCCTCATGCTCATTTTTGTCCATCATTGAATCCAAAGATCTTATAACTGAATCAACAGTGGTTTCATTCAGCCTCAGAATGCCAGTGAAGTATACGGGGTGTATTAATCTTTAAAGGCAAATTTTCGAGCACTACCAAACTCAGAATCCATGTAGAAGAGTTATTTACACTGATGCAGATTCTGCATAAGGCTACCTATGTTTTGCAATATCAAGATGGTTAAGAATGTTAAGAATGTAAGTACAGTTTTACATGATGAAGCTAATCTACCTTATTTAACTTTCTACAAGAGCAAAAATTGATTGCATGGGAACATGAGGAGTCCTAGGTTCTTGTTTGTCTTGAAAGAGTCAAAATGAAGCCCACATTATTCCTTTCTGATATGAAGGGGAAGGTGCGGTGTAGTCTTTGGGCATACTGTTGAAATTATATATATATGCATGAGGAAATGTTTATCTTTCTTTTGTATCACCTTTTTAATTCATCTGGTCAAAGCCTTTCATTCTTGGTGTAGGGGAACAGGATGTGGCTGATTGATTGGTACAAATAATTCCTTTACATCATGTATAGTTAAAAGAGTATATCTACAGTACTGCTAGTATAAACCTGGTCCAATACAATGAGTTTTCCCACAATCTAATCTTGATTACAATTCTATAGCAATTCCAGTGCTGGCAGTGGTAATAAGAATAAAGACAAAAGGGAATCTCAGAGATTTCCTTCCTCCCTGTGAATCTTTAGGAAATTATTCTTTTCCTGGCTTGTCTTTATGTGTTCAGAGAGATGCTCCTGCACAATCTCTATTTAGGTGATTGTTAAATATCAGTCTAACATGCAAAAAGATGGTCCACACAGTATGGGATGGAATCCAGAAATACTGGTCTCCTCCATCTGAACTAGGTAATATTGTATGCCAGTGTGTAATAGTATTAAGACTAATATGCCATATAAAACAAAGCAATAATTAATTATGCAGGCATGCAACTTTGTTCTATACAGAAGAGGGCAGTAGAACTGGTAGCTGAAATTGAAATAAATGTAGTTTATGCATTAAGCAGAATGATCGTTGTGGTAAAAGGATTGAAATGTTGCATATACTTAGATGAGAATCTGAACAAATTCTCAGGATCTAAATAACTTAAAAGTGAGACAAATGCTGTAGAAATGTTATACTATGCTGAGGCTGCAGAAAAGTTAGAGAACTGCAATATCTGCAGGCAGTATTTGGATTGCTTCCTGTTGCAACAGTGCTCAGTGTAGATGGTATAATTAGACATACAGAAACGACTCATTAAATTGTGACAGTTTCTTGTATCTTATAGTTAAGGAAATACATGAGCTATCTGGAGATACCAAATGAAGAGATTATTTCATTGTTTCAATACCATTTGGCGCCAGTTGTAGGAAGTTCATCAAGAGCTTTATCTGGTAAGGGTATGTTGAAAGATATGATACTTCAGGTGATTTAAAAAGAAAAGTTTAGACTAAACTATAACTGTCTTCCATAACAAATACGCTGCCTTCTCTCCTTTAGAATACAGATGTAGTCTGTGTGTGTAAGGGTGTATTAATTGGTTTTGTGGATTTGTACCTGTGAGCTGAAATGTTTTCAGTTTTGTATGGCAGCATCTGTATACAGACTTCTGTTGAACAGAAAATGTTGGAATTGTTAATGTTCTTTAAAACGGGGGGCAGTTATTTGCCAACTGTTTCTGGAATCTTGGGTGGATATTCTTTATAAGTATTAGAAACTGTGATAGAAAGATAAATAAGTAAATCCTCTGTGAGCGCAATTTTTTAGGAGAGAAGTTTCCATAACAAAAATATGTATAATAAAATTAGAGTTTTAAATGGCATGCCACTTCCTTGTGGCCAGAGACCTGATCTCGCCAGTTAACATGCACCTCTGAGAGTTACTTGTTGCCATGAACTTTTCATTCACATTCTGATTTAAGCAGTCAGTGCTGCTTGTGGGAGCAAGAATTGGAGGAGAAGGTTGATGACTGCTCAGTTTCAAGGGAGAAAAAAAGAAGTTTGCTTAATATTGAAAACAATAAAATCCCAGTAAAAATTGCTTTTAGTTAAAGGCAATTGATACCTGTCCATTTTCTGGTTTTCTTTTCATAAAGGTGCTTCCCTGTTCTAACACCAAAGAGTTTTAAGCACTATCCAACAGCACTATGTCACTTCTCTTTCTGGCTAGCCAAGCAATAAGAAATATTTCCAGGCTTTCAAGTCAAAAACAAAAAAAACCCCCTCAGAATTAATAAACTCCTACTTCTCATATTTTTCATTTTAATAGAGAAAACACTAAAGAGTGTTTTACATGGGTGGTACTGATCAAGCATTCTGTTGTTAATAAATTGTTGTTCATAAATTGTCAGATATAGTTCATAGGGAAGGAAAAATCAAACACAAGCAGTTGAATGTGTGCTGTGCTGACAGAGTAGAGGAGTAAACTGCTGAAGAAAAGGTGACAATTCAAAAATTACTTCCATCCCCAGAATGATTAGATATGAGTGAAGTCCTAATAGCAGCCTGGGACTCTTTTTCTAGTGTTCAGGATGGAAGGGAAACCTCATTACTTAATATAGCATCTACATAAACAGAGTTGAAAACGTAGTGCTGAAAGAGTAAAGTGTCTTCTTGGAATAGTGGATAGGAACAAAGAGGAATGGGGAAGGTTCATGCTTAGAAGCTTCACAACAGAGAATCAGAAGCTACTCACTGACTAATACTTAATGAAAAGGTCTTATAAACCATTACTCATTATCTTCATACTAGATTTGTTGACAGTTATATTCTGTCATGTAGTAAGTATCTCTTCCTCAGGTAGAAGCAGTTTTTATGATGTTTTGTAAATTATTCAGATTGCAAGCTTTGTTAGAGCAGAAATGTGTTATGGTACTGTGGTGCAACCAAGTTTTATATGCTACTGTGCAATTCTTTGTGTTTGATTCCTTTTGCCTTCAGTTTTATACATGGGGAAGACACAGTACAAGCAACTAATTGATGCACACCTTATCGCAGTGGGCTGCTACACTGTAAACTAGCTATGAGGCCTGCCAGACTAGTCTGCATAGGCTGATATTAAGTCTTCCATTAAGTGAGACAGACTGGATTGGTGATGGATGAAGAAGGCATACAGAAATGACATGGCTCTAAATTTGTAAAACTGAGATTAGAGTTTTTCTCTTCAATGTTATAGTAATGGGCATTTCTCAAAGACAGAGGGAAGAAAAGATTAGATTTGGTGCCTACGTATTGAGGGGGGTGGAAAGGAAGAAATTACCACAGCTGAAGCTCAAATTAAGATTTCAGAAGGTGCTAAGTATGTTGGAACAAAAATAGAAAACTTCTTCACCTCAAATTCATCACCAAGGACAGAAGGATGGTTTTATAACTGAGAGTGTCAACTTTGCCGTACCTGTCACTTTATCTGTCTGCAATATGCTATACACATTTACAGTGATGTATAAGTAATAATAATAATTTTGTGCTTGAGGCAAGAGATACAGATTTAGATAATCCTTTTCATATTCATCTTTGACACAATTCTTTTGTGTGGCCCACGGACAAGTCAAATTTCTGCATGTCACTGTCCTCTGCTGCAAAATGGGAACAATACAGTTTCTTTTTGAGGGATGTTGAGTGACTATATTAGTATTGGCAAATTGTTGTGAGAGTCCAAGCTAGAGATGTCCCAACTACAAGGCATTGCATGTGCACCCAAATCTTCGCAGGGTAAAGACCTCCACTTCTAAAGCTGCTGACTCTTACCTAGTATTTGTGGTTAATCACCAAAGCCCCAGCCTCATTCTGTTAACACATTTTACTCATATGAAAGTTACAACTGAAAGTTCAAAAAGTAGGTATTATATAACAGATTACGGGGATACAGAGGACATCTGTCCTACTCAGTGAACAGGCCTTGGAACAGATGTCTCAAATTTCTTCAAATCCAGAACATGCTGTCCATTTTTCAATAATAAATACATTTTTTCCCTTTTGTCACTGAACACCAAAGTATTATCTTTAATGCATAAAATATGTAAATTCTTAAAGCATCATTTTGCTCTTTAGTGAGTTTAGATATTACAAAATGGTTTAATTATAAAAACAGACAGACCTAGTCCTGGGACCTGTGCAGCTAGAAATAAATGTGCAATCAAAACTGCAATTACCTGCAGAATTTAGTGTAAACAGATCAGCAATCACATAACAAACACAGGCTAGTTTGCATTCTGATATGAATACAGTTAGATCCAAAGCAATTTTCCTTTATTTATCTTAGCTGTTCAGCATAAATAAAGCAAGGGCATTGAAGCAATTAGCATAATTAGAGTATCGTGGTCAGGCCCTGTGTGATTTCGAGAGACGTTTCACTCTAGAATTCTTTTTCCTGTACATGAGTTTCCCTGAGCCACTAAAATATCGCTTTGGGCATTTTTGTATTTCAAATTTGCAAGTTGTCAATTTGAAAAACCCTTGACACACGGATGTGAAAGCATCTCACAGACAACCACAGAAGGTATACCCTCAGCTTTTCATTACTAAGAAGCTGGGGAATTTCCTTTTTCAGCTCTTTCTCCTTCTTGACGTTTTAACCCTAGAAATGTCAGGTTTAATTATTTCAGGTGCCACCCAGCAGATCTAAGGGTTAAAAACAGCCTGTTCCCTCAAAAGGTGTGACATTTATACCACTTCAGGGGTTATACCTATAGAGAGAATTTCCACCTTTCCCATTACATCTTTCTCCAGTCTTTTACTTGTTTTCTTTACTAGCAACAGTGGAAGACCTTATGTGGGCATAGGCAGTTTTACTTCCTCAGCACTCAGAAGCTGCTTTTTGCCAATGCTTCTACTGTTGTCATAGCATTTGGAGAGCTGAACTGATATGAGGCTCTGGGACCACTGTTGGACATTTTTAGGGTGAGTGCAGTGTAGGGAAAATATGGAGAACTTTTTTTTATATTCAGAGACAAAATGGTTGGGTGGTAGATGTAAAGTACTTGTCACAAAACACCTTTTGCAGCTGCTGAGGCCATCTGCAAGCATAGGAACAAAATGCATGTGGGTTGGAAAAGAGAAGGACTATATCTTGTCCCTTTTTTCCCCTCCCATTTTTCTTCTTCCTTAATGAACATTTCAATAAGAAAGTGGTTTTCTTTCATCGTTACAAATTGAAAGGGCATCTGCTGTTTTCAGTAGGACATGAAGGATTTCTGGGCCAAGTTGTGACACAGTGAGGACTTCAAGAGCATGGGCTGGCTACAGGCAGCATACATACTGTGCAATTAATTGTTAACTGTTGAAGAGATTTTGATTATTAAATTATGTGTCCTATAATTTTTAAATTGTCTTTGTCAGTGCTTTGAAATCTCTGCTTCTTATGCAGGGGAACTTGTGACCTCACTTATCCCATTCCTTTCCCTACTAGCACATGATATCAGAGGTACAAAAAGGGGAATCTAAATGGCAGAATCAGAGCATGAGCCATAGAGTGAAGGACAAAGATGCTTAGAGTAGTCTGATATGTTTTTAAAAAATGTTGTTAAATGAAGAATTACAAAAATAATAATAGGGCCAGGATAAGGAGCAGTCATGGAAGTGCTTTAATTGCAGTATCTCTGAACCTTTCAGGATCAAAGTACCCCTCCCATCCCTGTCCTTTAATGCCCCTTCCATTGCTTCAAATGTATCCTACGGAGTTTTAAACCCAGTCAGTTTTACATGTTTGTCATTCTTTCTCTTAAAGGATCCAAAAAGAAATGAAAAACACTGATTATCCAGACCAAAACATTATTGCTCAGATGGTAATAAACCTGGTAAATTAATGCTGATACTGTAGGGCCTACAGAGAATTTCAATAACAAACACTCCTATAGTTTTTGAAAAGAAAAAGCTTTAACTGCAGAAATGTTTCCTCCTTCTGACTGCATTTATCTTGCTGATTAATGATAACGGAAAACCTAGCCACAGTTTACTGCAGAATACTAGAAGCCTTCCAAGCAAACAGTTCTAGAAATAACCCATCAAAATAACACAGGTAAGTCTGTGTATGAGTCAAGGGGCGGTATGGGGACACTGAAAAAAAGTTAAAGCTTAATAGTTAAAGACACTAAAATAAGTCTCTTAATGATAGGGATAAATCAGCATGACATCTTTAAACTGAGCTGGTAGTTGAGTTTATTCATTCTTTCTTCCCAGTAATTTGCAAAATGCTAGTAGTTATTTGAATGCAGAAGCAGTGCCTTAAATATTTTTTTAATCTGTCAACAACAGTGAGTCTTTATGAGTGAGTGTACTTTGATTTCTCTCTTTTTATTCCATATATATGCCTTTACTACGTGTAAATATAAAAATGAGGGAGCAGATGAATGGGTTATGAGTTAGGGAACAGTAAGTTTCCCTTCATCTACTCTTTAGTACCTGTCTTTTCTATTGGAAACAATTGCAGTGAAAAGGCCAAACATGTAAGGGTGAAATTCTCCCCTCTGCAGCAAGCCAACACACAATCTACACACTCTTAAAGTACCAGTCCTTCTTTCTTGTCATGTTTTCAGTGGATTCTGATCTTTTTATATCTTTTCCTTTGGGTTTCCTGTAAGTCTTGTTTCTTGAGGTTTTTTTGTTCTGTATGGCATAGGTATTGCCATACTGAGTAAGACTTACTTGGTGTCTTGTCCACCAAATAGCCACTAGGAGGTGCTTTGCAGGAAGTGCGGGAAACCTGAGAATAGCTAAATTTGAGTTAATCTATCCCATGTTAAATTTTCACCAAGGACTTTGTATTCAAAGATTATCTTAAATCCTGGAACACAAGGTCATTATTGCTTAGAAAAATTGGCTGCCCTGCTTACTCCCAGAAGCACTTACGCCTTCTTGTTCACTATGTGTGAATGTCTAGCTTTAAATAAAGAAGTTGCGAGAAGGTTGAATTGTGTGGATAGCATTTCTGAATAACCCTATTCTGATTGTTTACTAAGAGGAAAGTGAATGTTTGAAATAGCAAAGGCTTATTATTTAAGGCACTTCTAAAATATTTGCCCAACTTCTCTAAGAGTATGCTTTCGACCACTGAGCAGAATGTGTTATCTAGGCTCCTGTAAAAAAATGTATTTCAGATTATGTCATTTGTTGTGGTTGGTGCTTTCTCTGTCCAGTATTTTGCCTTTTGGTGTAAAAGTGGCAGGAAATGTAAAGACATGGCTGGAATGTGCCAGAGGGCTAGCTCCTGGTAGCTGCCTAGAACACGAAAGATTAAATAGATAACAAGGTGGAAAGTTGATTTTGATCGCCTTGTTACTACAGAGAGCTTCACTTCTCCAGTTCTTGTTCAGTGCTTGACTAGTGCAGATTTTTTTCTTATATAGTGCAGTCCTGTCATGGTTCTTGTTTAGTTGAATCTCCAGAATTGCTCAGATTCTAACAGTTTGCATAGTATTTACTAGCAGTTCTTCTCTTGGGATTAATTACATATTATGCCCACTATCCATCATCTACATTTAATACCTAAAAGTAGACAATTGATTTTAACTTGGCTCTGCTGCTTTTAAATTGCTTCATAGTGTAGACTCTGACTGCATCTGAGACTTCCTGTTCAACCCTCATCTTTTGGGTATTCAGGCTTACAGCCAGAAATATCAGACTCATTTTATGAAGATGGCTAATAGATTTTAACTAGGATCCATGTCAAGCCCTCTCAGTATTGTTTTCAGTATTGGATGTGTAGTAGAATCCCCCGGTATGCAAAATGAAGAGCTTAAAGTTTTGTCAGTAAATCAGAACTTCAGATGCCTAAAATGTTAACTATGTACCTACATTCCATAATGGGCCTGATTTGTATAGGTGTTGAATATCTGTATTTTTGACTGAAATTCATGAGTCCTATAGAATATCACCCAGCTGCACAAGGGAACAGATTAAAATCTCACTATATCACAGCACTGTTATGGCAGAACATTTTTTTCTATTGTTGCCCACACTGCAAGTAATGGGAATGGATTATTAGCCTAACATCAGGCAGGTGAAATGAAAATGTGGGTATATATCACCCTTAAGACCTCTACGTTATTTTTGCTGTCGTTGCTGGACTTCTGGGCATTTAGTAGTCTTGTAACAAAACTTCAGCCTGCCCTTCAGTCTTACAAACCCTGGTTTGTACTCACTTTCTTTGGGTATCCAATTATACCTGCAAAATTAGGATCCTTATCTAGTAAAGCTAATTGTTGTATTCACCATCGATCAGTGAAAATAATGATGTGGTTACTGTTAGGGGCTACATTTTCTCTCTTATTCTCCAACCTCACAAGGTTATTTTGGAAATAAATTAATGTTTATGAAGCACTCAAATGCTATAGTGATCAGCCTCATAGAAAAACCCACAAGGAAGCTTACAACTCTGTCTTCAGAGCATAGTTTGCATAGAATGCAGTAAATAAGGCCTAGGGCCACACCATTGAACACAAAAGAGAAAAAAAAATATCAAATAGCTGTTCATTAAGGCAGCATTACCTATCACATGCAATAAATGAGGCAGGAATTCAAGTGGAATGGGTTCTTGCTTTGCAATGCTCAATTTTGCAATCTTAGTGCTTTTATTTTTTCATTATTCTGGATGTAATTTCTTATGATCTGCTGATGAAAATGAAAAAATCGGAAAGATGCTGTCTTGCTGAAACCAACATAGTTCATACATACTTTTAGTTTTTTCACATTTGTAGTCCATGCATAGTTTCAAGTTAGTTACATTTATTTTTAGCTATTTGAACTAATGGAGTAATGAAAAGACATATTTCCTGTGTATGTTAACCTGTGTGGAGTCAGGAGTTGAACTTCATGATCCTCATGTGCTCAGGATATTCAGCAATTCTACAATTTGCCAATGACATTCCCAGCTTTACTGATAGCGGAGGAGTGGTGGGAATCAGAATTTGTGGGAGTCATTCCAATTTTTGGAGATAAATTTGCTATAGTGGGAAAATATCTCTTAATTCTATTTCATGGTGTCTAAATAATCTAAGCCTGTCTCCTCTAGTCTTTTCTCCCTTTTCCAACATTTGTCTTCCCAGTGTTTCCCACCAGCTTTCTTAGCCTGACAGTATTTCCCACCAGCTACTTTACCTATCTCTTGACCAGTCCTTATCCTCTGTAGCCTTCATAGCTACTTTACAGATCTAACTCCACTTTCTTAACTTCTTCCTTGCCATGTTGGTTTGTATCAAAGCATATTCCGAGCCTTCTAAATTTGAACCAAATGATCTGAAGTTCCTTTCTCATATTACGACACAGTAACCCAAATCTTCTTAGCTCCTAGACTAATGAGTCCTAGAGTCATCCCTATGCTTATTCTTAATCACAGTATCTTTTCTTCAATCAAGTGACTCTCTTCCCCTGTCATTCTGCAGTTCTTTGCCTCATTCTGTTTCTTCATCCACCACCTGGATCATAGATCCTTTATATTCAGACAAGGCACCTTCCTCCTCCAGGTGACCAGACAGACCACTGGAAAACATGTGATCAGGCAAATGCCAGTTGTTAGTTCTGGTTGTGATATACCATTGACCTCATGCAAGTTAGAGGTGCAAATGCAAGCTATGGTCAGGTGTCATTAATCCCTAGCAGTACTTCTGCATGTTTTAAATGAAATCATTAAGATTTTTTTGGCAGCTGTCCTTTAGTGAATTTCTACAAGTCACGTGTAAATTGGAGTTTTATTCAAAGATTACTAACTTTGTTAAATAAGAGCAGGTTTGAACAGAACAGTCTAAAGAAAAGATGAGAAGATTTTTTTCCACATCTATGTGTCACGTGCCACATATCTTTGACTGAAATTAATGGAAAACTTGTCTTACCCAATATAATGCTTTTCTCCTGTCTTCTTTATTATTACTAAGCAATTATTTTAGAAGTATTTCATGACATCTTTATAGGGAGAAGGAATTTGTTCTGTGACAACACATGTTCATACTGAATGACTTCTTATTTTCTGCTGTCAGCTGTCCAGTGTTGATCACTGTAAGAGCAGGTTACTTTAAGAATATTTTCACTTGACTTGCATGTAGAAGTCTTTTTCAAGACCATGCCTTGGACTATCCACTTGGGACAGATTCACACAACTAGAAGTTTGGGCAATAATTCTGAAGTCTGAAGCAATTTCTAAGAGGAAGAACAAAATGATCTGCAGATATGTCCAGGGGTAGTCTCTTGCAGTAAGATAATGTTGGAAAATTTATCATTTTGTGCAATCTAGCATTTTCCAGAGGCTGTATCTGTCATTGTAAGCAAAAGGTAAAAGTTAGCCCTTGCAGGAAAAGGTTAGTAATGTAAAAAGTTGAGAAAAAGAACCTTCAGAGGATATGGCATCGTCCTCTTTCATCTGTGCTTCAGATCAGCCATTTATCAAATGGTGTGTGTCCTTACTTGTGCCTTTGCCATGTAAGCTGCTCTGGAGACGATATTATTTACTTTCCTGGCACTGTTTGGAACACCAAATAATTTCTGCATGGTATACCTGTATATTCACACAGTAGTCTGCAACAGGTTAACATTCATTCTAAGGAATTATTTACTAGAAGTGCAGCTTAGTGTTTTTCTCCTACCTTCTCCTCTTAAATGCATTCTATTTTCTCTTGCATGTTTTCACTCATTCTGTTCTATTTTCAGTGCTTTTTGGTCTGCCTTTCTGTCCTTCTATCCCAGTTGTTTACTTTACAGCCATTATATTTTCCATCTTTCTAAGCTTCGGCTTGTTCTTCCTCCTGTGTTCTCCATTTTCTCTTTTTTTTAGATTCTTTTTTTTTAAATTTTTTTTACTTTTTCATTAGACCTTCAAATCTCCCTCCTTTCAGTCTCCCAAATCCATCAAATGCACTCCAAGGTTTCAATTTCTTGGATGCATGAGAAATTCTGTGAAGGTAGCAAAGAGGACCAGAAGTAGTGAGCTTGTTCTGGCACTGTAGTACCTCAAAAGAGGTGACTATCCTAAGTTAGTGGAGGAGACGCTGAAAAAAACACTTCAGAAAAACAACCTAGTCTGAGTTTAACATGTTAAAATCCTATGAATTTCCAACAATCATTAAGAAGATAACATAAAAATGAAAAAATGAAAGAAGACGGCCAAACATAAAGAACAGTGAGTGTTTAATTGAAATGAATTTTGGATTTTAATTCTAAGACCTACACTCTGATCCTGTAGTTAATGTCACATCTTAATTGGAAACATTTGTGGAGCAATTTTGGTTCTATTAAGTCATATTTTAGTACACATTTCTAGTACATGTTTAAGTACAGTTTCTCTTATTTGGAGAATAAAAATAACCTCAAAACTCTCATAAAGGAGCTCTAAAAAGTAAATAAAAGTAGTACCCAGGTAATTACATTTTCTTATTATTTTCTGGCCACTGCAATACAACATGGATTTTAGGACCAGAATTTACAAACACCTCTAGATCACGCTTGAAAAAAATAACACTGTCTTTCAGTTCAGTGTGTGAGAGTTTGAAAACCTGTTTGTCCCATCTCTGTGACTGTGCAAAACTTCCATGATGACTGGCAAGGGGAACCTTAGCCACTGCTTGTGCAACACTTAATCTTTCCTCTTTTAAATATAAGTGTTTAATAGTTTGTGAATAAAATCTGTTGAATATGAACTGAGGTATATGTGCTTTTCCTGAATCTACAGGCAGGTAATCTTCATGTCCTTGCACTTGCTTTTAGATCTTCCTCATATTTATGTAGTGAAAGGTACAGAATTATTAATTTTTCTCTTCGGGGGTGACCTGTAAGGGAAGATCACTAACACTTGTATGCAAAGGCAGGTACTGGAGCAACTTTCCAGAAAGACCAAACCAAATAAGCATGTGTGTGCCAGATGAGGTGTACACATTTTTTCTTCTGTTTTCTTCTGATCAGTTGGATGTGACTTAGCAGAGTATTGTATGGTTGAACAGACAAACATAAAACAGTGCTGTGAAATCATCTGGAAATCTAGGCTTGACAATCAGATAAGTGAACCTCATCATCTTGTCTGGAGTTAGCAGAAATAATGGATCCAAAATAGCAGCTTAGTAGAACTATCACTACCTTTTCTTCTCAGGCAAACAAATACCAAAGCACCAACTGACTTTAATGGTGTTCTCAAATACAGTCTGCCTCTGGTGCTAGCGTGCGTATTACTTTCAGTTGCTAGATTTTTATTTACTTCTGTAGAGATACATGTGTGTGTGGGTGTGTGGGTGCGTGCATGCGCTTGTGTGAGTGCAAGTGTGAGTGTTGTGAATGCAAGTAGTCAGCCTGTATCAGGTAAGAGTGAGTGCCAACTTACTAATGAAAAAACAAGCAGTTGCAATTCTTCATGGCCTCTAAACATGTGTTGCAGGAGGGGACTGTTTCTTTGTTTTTAAAAACAGAACACAATCAAGGATTTTCCTATGATGTGTGAACAGAATCACAGAATCACTAGGTTGGAAAAGACCCACTGGATCATCAAGTCCAACCATTCCTATCAAACACTAAACCATACCCCTCAGTGTGTCGTCCACCTGTGCTTTAAACACCTCCAGGGAAGGTGAATCAACCACTTCCCTGGGCAGCCTGTTCCAGTGCCCAATGACCCTTTCTGTGAAAAAAACAGATACATCTTTTCTAATGTTCAGGTTATACTCCTTGATAGGATCCTTCAAGCATCAGTTTTAAACCCCCATTAACATTAGCAGGAATGGTTTCTTCCTCAGTCTGAAAAATACTTTGTATCATTGGGAGGAACTGTTGATCTGCTTGAGGGAAGGGATGCTCTACAGAGGTAGTTGAACAGGCTGGGTTGATGGGCTGAGACCAACCGGATGAGGCTTAATAAGCCTAAGTGCCAAGTCCTGCACTTGGGGCAGAGCAAACCAGTGCAGTGCTACAGCCCGGAGGAGGAATGGCTAGAAAGCTGATTGGCAGAGAAGGACCTGGGAGTGTTAGTTGACAGCCAGTGGAATATGGGTCAGCAGTGTGCCCAGGTGGCCAAGGAGGCCAATAGCATTTTGGCCTGGATCAGAAACACCATGGCCAGCAGGACCAGGGAAGTGATTGTGCCTCTGAACTCGGAATACTGTGTTCTGTTTTGGGCCACTCACTCCAAGAAAGATATTGAGGTCCCAGAATGCATCCAGAGAAGGGCAGCAAAGCTGGTGAAAGGGCTGGAGAAGAAGCCTTATGAGGAGTGGCTGAGGGAACTGGGGTTGTTAAGCCATGAGAAGAGGAGGCTGAGAGGAGACCTATCACTGTCTACAACAACCTGTAAGGAGGCTGCTGGTTTCTTGTCCCAAGTGTTAGGTGACAGGATGAGAGAAAATGGCCTCAAGTAGCACCAGGCAAGGTTCTGATTAGAGACTAGGAAAAATTTCTTCACTGAAGGAGTTAATGGGCACTGGAACAGGCTGCCCAGGGAGGCGGTTGAGTCACCATCCCTGGAGGTATTTAGAAGACGAGTAGATGAAATGCTTAGGGATATGGTTTAGTAGTGGACAGGTATGGGTAGACTTGATTATTTCAAAGCTCTTTTCCAACCAAGTGATTCTATGTTTTTTTCCTCTTAGTTATGTAAAAAAAAAAAAAAAAAAAAAATCCCCAAACCTCTGCTTTGTGTATTTGGTTATAGATACTTGCAGACTTTGCAAAACACAGTGATCTCAGGGTAATTTAGAAGGGTTGGTGTTGTCTGTGATGATGTTATATGTGAAGGAAACTTAAGGCACTTAAACGGTTCAATAGCAGTTCCCTCAACGAAAAAATAATGAAGAAGGGCTCTCGTAGTCCTCTGGCATTATACTTTGAGCCTTCCAGAAGGCTACAATGACCACTGCCTTCTAACACTGGGTTTCCTGGTCACGTTTTAAAAACTTCTGAAAGGTAATTTGTGTGAAATAAAAGGACTAAGAAGAACATAAGCAGTTCAAAATAGTAATTCCATTTAGTTATATTCATTTTCAGCAGCCTCACTGTACAGTAAATGTAGAGGTTTAAACATAAATCTTACTGATCAGATTTAAACAGTTTTAAAAACAATGCTTTTGCATTGAAATTTTTAAAGATATATTGAGTAGTCACTTTTCTGTATTCTATGGCAAGTCAAGCCCACATCTTTTTGTTCTCTGTGGAGCTCAGAATAGGTCTTGGATTGGCAGCCTGAAAAAGATGGTCCACTGCTGAACAACGTGAAAGAGGTCCTAGTGTCATGTGTTCCAGTCTTGAGTTGAAGAAATGGATAATCTTCATATAATTTCTTCCCTAGCATCGTAATGGAGATAATCAGTAAGGCTGCAGTTGTAATTGGTATAAGTGTTTGCTGGAATCACGTTAGTTAGACCAAACAACTGCTACAGGCAGGTGATAAACCTGTAATCTCTCTAGGTGAGAAATGCTTGTATGTAGTTCAGAAAGTATTTTCAAAGGGCCTATTGGTTTAGGAGGAAAGTAAATACAGTGGAACCAGTTGTTAATGTAGATCTCTCTTACAGAGCCTTGAAAAGACAGACCCTGAAAAGCAATGTTTATTTAAATGCTGTAGATGGACACACTAGGAGGCATAATGGGGTGACTTAGTGGAATTTGTTTTAAATTTTTGTTCAAATTCAAAATGTTTTATGTTTGTCAGAAATTAATATTTCTATTTAAGCTCAAATACAATTGCCTGCTCTCAGACTCTCACACTTACACATGTATTTCATATTTTTTTTCTCAGAATTCTATGTGAGCCATTCATTATTGACTTGTTCCTTCTCTGAAAGAATATCTGCCCACACAGTTAAAAACAATTCTCTGTAGACTTCATCTTATTCATGCAGAAGTATGTGGGTGAGGAGTATTTAACCCTTTTGTAGACTCAGGGAGGTAGCTATCAATTCCCTCACTGCTGGAGATAGATTCAGGAAAAGTATCAAAATTAAAGGGGAAATGAGTGTTTCCAACTTGAGAGGGACAAAGGAATGTAATGAATTCCCAAGATTATTGATATTTGTGTTGTCTCTCCCATCTTCCATATGGAGCATGATTTGTTTCCATGTAGCAGAGACTTTGGCTGATCGTGCCGCATGCTAACAACTGTTGTAGATGGGCTCCAAGTTGTGCTAAGTTTTGGAAGACTACTGTTACTGGAAATGGGTACATAGCTCTCAGACCTCTTTGCAAGCAGCAGTTTCCCCAAGGACAGCCCATATATTCCTTTCAAACTCCATATTGCAAATAATGTAAAGCAGATTGTTAGCAGCTTTGTGGTAAACGAGAGTGTTTGCTCCTTGTAGTTTTCCTCTGCGCTTCATGTTGCTTTTTCTCACAAGTCTATTTCTCTGCATATGAGGGTGGCAGAACACAGGCTTATGGATAATTGAGCTTGCTACTTGTTTCCTGAATAACTCCTGCAAACATGTTTTTAAGTCCTTGAATTTGGGTCGCTGGCCATGAAGATGCATATATTTCTCTAATATATGTCACTTCTTTCCATCTACACTTACCAATTTTTTTCTCCAGAGTGAAACTCATGCAGTGTTTTGTGTTTGCTATAAATACACATCTCAGCTGTATTTCTATCCTTTGTGTCAACATTAAAATTCCCTTGTTCTATATTTAGCTTGAATAATTACTAAAGCATTTGCAATTAGAACTCTAGGATGTGACCTCACACTGATTTATTCCTTCATTTCTTTCTGTATTTAATACATTTCAGATACTGAAAATACCAAATCTTTGTCCTTTTTTTTTGATGTTTATCAGTAATGGAAACATTCCAAAACAATCAGCCAAATACCTATGCTTTGTTCATTTATTGCCTTCTCTGAAGATAAATTGACTGTACTCAACTCTCTTCAGCATTTTTCTTCACCTAGATATTATTGCCTTGTGCAGCCACCCCAAGGTGACTGTTATCACTTAATTAAATCCTTGCACGCTGGGAAGAAAAAACAACATTGTTCGTTCATAACCCCAAGGAGGGTTTTTTTTTCTTTAAGCCACTAAGCTTTTTCCCCATTTTATTAACTTATTCCTGGCTACAACAAGACATACTTTGTTGATGAGCAAAAGGTTGTATTAGCTTTTTATTTTCTGGGTAAACTTATCTTTTCTTTGGGAAAAAAATGTGGGCATTACAACAAAGAAAAAAAATGGGATCTCTCCAGACCCTGCAGTTCTAGTAAAGGTCTGTGTAAACATCAAGCTAGTAAAGAGAAACAGGGGAGTAGCAGGAAGGAAATGAGAAAATAAAATGCAAACATAAAATTGGAACAAGACAAAAAAGTAAGATGACGTTTATATACACAGAGAAACTACTGCAGTGCTAAGGGAAAATTGGCATAAGGAATAGCATTTTTGAAAAGAAAAATATATCAGGGCTTTTTATGTTACTGTCTAGGGCAGCATCTTTTTATTAGCCTCTTGGTTAATGTCCTCTGTCTATTGATTTTAGACTACGTAACACTGTGCTCTTGCTTTTACCTTTGTATTTTTTTTTCCATAGTGTACAATACTACTTGAAAACTGTAAGAGGAAATATTGCAGATGAGCCATTCATTGAATATATGAGAACTGAGATTTGCTTTTACGTTGGTTTAAGCACAATACTTCATATAAGAAAGTTCACTTGAAGCAGTGAGTTGCTAGAATATGTACACTGGTTTAGCTGCCTTTTGGGTTGTTTCTACTCCATTAAACAAAGGACTAGAAAATAGGTTTATCTGCTCTAAAATTTGGGTTCAAGCAACCATATGTATTTGCTCATGATGCTAAATCATTTTGCCACCTGCTGTGTTCAACAAGCATTTACAAATAGTGAATGCTATTTAAAGCTGTAATATTTGCAAGAACAGTTTATGCTGTGATATCATTTGCACAAGGAGCGTAACATTTTAGTGTGTAATAGGAAAGAGCTTTTAAGTAGCTGAATAATTGTGATTTTTAAAATATTACTACTTGTAATGTGTAGACTATAGTTAGTGTAGGTCACAGATAGTAGTGTAAGTTTGTATGTGAATCACAAAATATTGATAGATTTGTATGTATTTGCTTCAAATCCAGTATGCCTGTAGTATGTATCAGTAGTTTGTCTCTGGAAATTCCCTGTTCATGATAAAGTTTCAGCCTAAGTTCTGGCATTTTATTTTTGTTCTGTGCATTTAAATTCATTCCTGTAGCTTTCTGAATCAAATAATTAATTTTACAATGTTTATACAGCTTAAATTTCTTTTTCTTAGCAACAGTAAAAATTTTTCAGTTTACCTTCACAGATTCTAGAAATACTTTCCAATCTTTATGCAATGGATCTGCCATCTGCAGTGATTTTAACCTATACTCTGTTTGTATCTAATCTATTTTGATGCTAAGATCTGTAGACTATCTGTAGATCTATCTGCACATCTTAATGAACATATCACAAAGGCATCTCTGAAGCCTGTTTAATTTGCAATAAAGGCAATAGCAAATACATGAGTAGTCAAGATTTTAGGTTTGGTTTGATTTCAGTTCAGAGTGGTTTAGGAAACACTAATTCTGTGCTGAAGTAAGTTTTGGTGCCAAAAGGATGAGGTTCCTCAGAAGGAGCTACTTTGGGCATCAGTAAGAGCTTTAGGAGTCAGCAACAGGCAGAATTTGATATTTAAAGTTGGGACATTAATTTCAAATACATGTAGTATGTACATACTTTCAATATATTTTCCAAAACTGCTTTTGCCAGGTTTTTCCTTTTCCTGTGTGTGCCTAATTGGAAATCCTTTTTCCAGATTTATTCTATTATATGATTTTCCATAAATAGTTTTAATACTCATTTGTGGTATCAGTGGGTAGCATAGGGACTTCACTGCAGGATTGGGAAATTGCATAGGAAGTTTTTGAGGGAGAACTTTACTCCAACAACATTTAGCTAGAAATACATGGCAAGATACATTGCCATTCCAAACAAAGATGCTTTAAAGTTTCATACACCATGAATGTCCACCTCTTGGGGTCAAAAAACATTCAGGATTTCTAAGAAATCTGGTGCGGGTTTTTATTTTCTGTTTAAAATGTGGTTTAGAAATAAAAACAGTCTAGTACCATAGGAAATCACCTCAAGCAATTTGAATTGTAATCCTGCTTAGGACAGTACTAAGATGAAAATGTTTCAATTTTAAACCCTAGTCAGAACTCAAACAGTCTTCTCAGATGTTGAAAACATTTGGTTGTATTTCTGTTGCAGTTAATGTGTGTGTGCACGTGCGCTTCTGCTCTTTCCCATCTGGTTTCAAACCAGAATCAGGGAAGGGCTGATAAAACACCATTTCTTTTTCACTATAGTGACTGAAAACAGATTGAAGAAATTCAGATAAGTGTCGGAACTCATTAAAGCATGACCACTTAAATTTATTTATTTTAAGTTGGAAGACTTGCTGCCAATTAAAATGCCAAATTTACATGCAGAAGTCTATCTATGCTGCTTTCTGTGTTGTTTGTCAGGCAGCATGTTCATTTGGGCATGGTAACAGAATAGAATCTGAATGGGAAAAACATTGACACAGCAGTATAAAAAGCACTGAAAGTATCTAGCTGACTATTTGATAAGACCTAGGAGTAATGGTTTTGAACTAAAAGAGGGTAGATTTATCCTAGATGTAAGGGAAAACAATATGCTGAAGATGGTGAAACACTGAACGGGCTGCTGAGAGAGGTGTGAGATGTCCCAACCGTGGAAAGATTCAAGGTCAGGTTGGACAGGATTTTGAGCAACCTGATTAAGTTGAAGATGTCCCTGCTTATTGCAGAGGGGGTTGGACTGGACAATCTTTAGAGACCCTTTGAACCCAATTCTTTCTATGATTCTATTTGATTCTGGCTTAATGTGCTTTTCCAGTGAATTAAGGAAAGGGAGGAAGATGCAGAAGAAAAGTTATGACTTATTTATTTGTTTATTACCAAAGTTTTGAAATTAAATTTGCACTAGAAGTTCTTTAATTGATGTCCACAAACTTGAAAGTACTCTGCATCAGAGAGAAGAGACATCAAAATGCAATGTTACTGGACCTTAAGGTAGCAGGAGCAAGAATTCAGAACTGCCCAATAAAGATGACCGGATAACTGACAACAGCTGCCTGCAATTTAGACAACCAAGCAAACATGTAAAGTATTGCTTAGGGTCTAGAAGACAACGTTGCTTGAGGCAGGAGACAATTGCAGATACTTGTGACTTTTTAATGGTACGGAAAGAAGAAAAATACCACAATGGAAACAGGGAAGGCTAGGATGCTGCACTCATACTGTGTTTAAGCATCATAGAAGAAATTAGAAAAATTTCCTTGGTTTTCTATGGATGGTTCTACATAACAGGAAAATGGTGCTAACATTTGGCAAGAAGAGGAGTTTTCTTTCATCAATTCCATTGATGAAGGCAGTATTACTGCAGCCATCTTAGGGAGAGACTTTAACCTTCCAGTATGTTACAAATTGGAATGAAACAGATAGTAACAATGCAGAGCACTAATGTCAGTTCCTACCTAGGACATAGTATACAATATATGGATCGTTGACATGTGCAATAAATATCATTAGGGTTGGTCATGTCAAGACTTATTTGGGTCTCTTTAGATAATGTGGCGCGTGGATTATTGGCACAACTGCCAGCTTCTGTACACTGCAGTGTTGAGAAAATCTTGAGCACCTTTTGATGAACAGGTTATTGATACTTTATGCTGCAGATGCTTCAGAGGACTCCTTAAGGGCACATCATGATATTGTGGCTGCACACTAAAACCCATGGTAAAATACAGAGGAATATTTTCACGTGGTTACTGTGAAATTACCTTTAAAGGGAAAAAAACCCAAACATATTCTTGGTTGAAGTCTTGAGTTTCTGGCTTCAGCTGGTGCTGTATGGACAGGTCATAACCTATTTGCTACTTCCCACCCTAGAAAATAGGATTTTATTATGAAAATACAAGCATACCCTTAATTATCACAGCAGTCAGAGGTGCCACTATAATATATTAGCTTGTATTTTAAAAAGAGTATAAACCTTTATCACTGAAAGAGCTGCTCTGTGCTGTTGATATGCTTGAATTTATTCAATGAGCTGGTAAACAGCAAAATCCATACTTATCTTTACCTACACAGGCATTAAAGGTTAGCTCAGGGGAAAGAAAAAAAAAAAGGAAGGAAACAAGGGAGGAAGAAAAATAGTATTTCCTTGCAGCCTAAAGTGAGGTTATAGCCCTGTCCGTGGCATCTGGTCACCTGGTCTCATATTCCAGCTGTGAAACAGAAGTAGAAGGTCAACATAGCAATGGTGTTTTGTAGTGGCAAATTGTGTTGATTTCCTGAAATCATGCAGGACCAGACCTTCAGTTCTGGCAGGATAACTGATTTTCACATATATGAGCATTCCCTGCTTTTACAATGAAGCACTGAAGCCTCAAAACCCTTGAAGGAAGTACTGCAGCCCCACATAGAGATATCAACTTTACTGTGTAGAATGCAGATGCAGTGTATAATTACTTCAGGGGAAGATTTTGAAATATTTCTATTATTAATGAAGTCTCTAACTTGTTTCAGGAAATTAATTGATTGTTTGTCTGTTAGTCCCACATATTTGCAGTACTGTGTTTCCAGGTCCTATATGCATAGATGAGTGAATGGAAACCTGTATTAGAGTAGCACAGCATAGTTTTCTGTAGATTTCCATCTTGTCTTCCATTGGGTGTTTTTGTCTAAGACAATGCAGCCATGCTGAGACTTTTGTAGTGCTCAGGGCATTTGTAAGACCTCTGCTTTGTGATGTGTAATTCTACAGGAACTCATAGTCCAGCTTTGTTTGTTGCAAAGGCTATCATCTCCGTTATCAGTCTGTTTTCACCAAACTTGTAGGAATTTATTTGAGATCTCTGTCCACTGTCAAATTTAGTAAAAAGATAGCCAGGGATTGCAATACTGTTTGTAGAACAGACAGAAAAAGACATGCAGAGTAGAGGAAACTAATTTCAAAGTTGGGAAAAACACTTCACAATCCAGACCTCAAATAGTTATAGTTTTGTATAGTTTTGTTTGGTTGTTTTTTTTCCATGGCCTTGTAAACCTGATACTTAGGAAGTAGCAAGTTCTGAATCATGCCAGTCCAGATTCTTCTTGTTTCAGAGATCATGAACAAAGGGGTCAAGTGGCAGTAACAGTCCTAGAGGCTTTTATGTACCAGTCTTTACTGGAAAAGCAAACGACCACTTTAATTTAATCCAGCTGTATATGGATTCTAGAAGACTTAAGAATGAGCATTTGTAGAACTGTTCCACTCTCCTATAGGTGGAGAAAGAACTGGTATAGCAAATGGATCTACTGCATTAGTACAAGAATTAATGACAGATGGAGGAATTCTTAGCTGATTAGGACCAGATTCTGTCTTTTTTTGCATTATAACATGGGATAGAAGGCTGAAAATAAGAATACAGGTGTCTCTTTTTTACCATCTGTCTGCCGAGGTTACAGTTAGAAACAGCACTGGATTGAGTAGACTTTGGATTTGTTCCTAATATTCTGTGTTACCTATTATGTCTACATTACGTTGTCCATAAAGTATTCTCAACGTACTCTTCTTTCAAGAAGAGTATAAATCAGAATGATATGTTAGGCAAAGAACTGAACTCAGTTTCTCATTCAAGTCTATTTTTGTTGTCTATATTGCCCTCTGTTAGATTAAATATGCTAAACATAAGCCCCTCATCCTGTTCTACCCTAAGCACAACTTCTCTACATCATATGTATGAAATTGTGTAATGCAAGTGAGAACACATGTACTCAGTTCTGAGGTAGAGGTCTAATTCTAGCAATCCAGTTGCCAGGATCCACCAGGAAAACATCTGAGTACCTACTAAGTGCAGGTGTTCTTTTGAGTGCAATTAACTCTGTATCAGAATTTTTTTCCTATATTTTTTTCACCTAGGTTTTTTGGACAACAGACATTTAGGTACCTTTATCTATTTACCTTCACGTAGCGTCAGATTGTATAGATTGAAAGAAAAGCTAACCAAACATGCGGGCATACAATGAATATAAGATCAAATTTAATGGAGCTTACATAAACTGAAATACTCAGACATAACCAAAGGGCTTTAAACTTGCAGCTTTGGAAACAGTAAAAATCACAAAAATACTTACTGCTCCCACAGTCAATTGTGCTTGTGTAGGTGCTTTGACCTGCACCGCATTCCAGTCAGATCATGTTCCTGCAACCTCTTGCTGTGTGGTCTGAGGTGCAGGTCTCAGCACTCAGACCTCATTCTGCCAATTCTCACTATTTATTATAGCTCCTGATACTGGGTCATATTATTATTTCAGGTTTGGCACTTATGGTATTAAATATTATGCAGATGCCTGCATTGTCAAGTCCTTTACTCAGAGCAGCACCTCTCGGTGCACAAATACATATGATTGGGATATTAGTACCACTGAAGGGCAGTAACCACTAGGCACTTGAATCCTGTGAATCCAAAGCAAAACCAGTCCACAGCCAGATATAACGGTAATCCTGACCCAAAGCAACCATATTCATAGGGTAAGAGATATATAGTAATCTCTGTAGGAGAAGTCTCATCCTAAGTAGGTACTGTTGATTGTATTAGGTGTCATGCAGTTATTAGTATCACAGTCTGCTGTCCAAACGGTCTGGAGCCAACGCTAGAAATACTATGTAATTGAAGGGTAGGAGCTCATCAGGAGTTGGCATCATAAAGACGAAAGGTCAGCGCTTTAATACACAACTCCCACAAAATTGAATTTTAATTAAGTGCGACAGTGTTGAATCCCTCCCTCAGGAGTCCTTTTTCTCCATTTTTCTTTACACTAATATATATAGCCCTTCTCTCAGAAGAGAGAATAGAAACTACAGAGCATAAATATTCTGCCTACTAAGATTTTAACTTCAGCGGTTTTCAGCAGTGGTTAGTTTGGCGTGTACTAATATAAAACAGTGTTTTGTTTTAGTAATGAATCATTTATGCGGAAGAATGGACAATGAAAAATAGCATTTGTCAATGAGAACAGCAGTTTTTAACCTTTTTGTGAGTGTACCAATGAATTCCAAAAATTGTCCATTGGTGATTTAATACTGGGTGGTGAATTTAAGTCTATAGCAGTAAGCTTACTTTTCTCAGTTACCTTTCACAGCCCTCTCAAATAGTCCAGGTTGAAGTTGTTCAGAATTAATAGTTCAGATTGTTCAGGATGTTGAGTAGTTCCGTTTTCAGTTTGAATAGTTCAGGCTGAAATCAGTCAGATGGAAAACGAGACTGAAAGCCACTGATACAAACATAAGGAAAGTTCAGCTTACTGAACTTCTTGCAATAAAACTAATATAAAATTGTCTGCATGTCATGTAAAAGATTACTGTATCGCTTACCATTTTCTACTTGTTCCCAAAGAGACAAAGAAAGTAAACTCTTATTTCCTATCTCTCACTGGTGGGTACTACTCACTCTTTAAAATATTTTACTCAAGAGATATTGCCTCCTTACCATCACTGAAGAGCAATCCAAGAGGTTCAAGTTGTACCAGGTCATCAGACAGTTTATATCTTAATACCGTACAGGTCTAACATGTATGTTATTTATAACCTGTGCAGCCAGCTGACTTAAACAGAGCTAATGCTATACTGGGTAAAGCATCTACCACCTCCAACAAATAGTTTAATTCCTTTGATGCACACGAGTGTGTCTTCTACACGAAAACCTGCCTGAACAATTTCAGCAGTTCAACCCAGCAGTTTAGATCAGTTAATCTAACAGCAGCATAATAATGAGCAGAAATATAGAGGATATAGCAGAACAGTGCAAGTGCTTGACCAAAAAAATTCATAGAGATAATTAAAGAACATCTGGCTTTTATCGTGTAACTCGGTTTTGTTGTTCTTATCTGTATTTTGGCATTGATTCAGTTGTCTGAATGTTATATGAAGGGGTTTGTGGGGAAAAAAAGTGTTCTATGATAAACCGGGTGCAGAATAGTGCAATCTGTCTGTCCGGGATTTTTTTTTTTTTCATGTTAGTAAGCCTCATTATTTCTCTCTTCTAATAGCATTGCAGTATTACCCAAGGATATTTTTTTCCCTTACTGTGATGCCAACTTTTCAGCAAGTCTAATAGCTTTCATAGTGCAGTTTCCTCTATGCAGTCAGAGTGGTTTGGGATTTTGCAGCAATATAGAATAGCCTTCTAGAAAAAAATTAAATTGCTGTCTACTAGGAAGAGATCCCTGAAAGTAATTTATTGCTTTTGTGTACAAAAAGTTGTCAAATTCTTAATCTCTGATTTTTTTTTTTTTTTGGAACTCCCATTGCTTAGAGATTTGTAATCTTTCTGTGATTCTCAGGCTCATCTCTGACATTTGTCAATCTATTATCAGTGAATGAAGTGTGAGCAAACCTTAAGAACCTGAGAGCCACCTTTAAACATTTTTCTTGCCTCTAATCTTTCCTCCTCTGCACTCTACTTTTGCAATGGTTCTGATCTGGAACAAAATCTGGTTTTAATAATCAAGTAGTAAATTTGCCCCTGCAAGTTTTTGCTGCTTTGGTTACATAAATGTACTTGCGCTGTAAGTCTCGTGAAAGATTCATCAAGGGAGTCAGTAAAGTTTACTTCTCCTTCTTCATTTCTTGGCTTCAAGCTACGAAGCAGACTTCCTTATTATTGACATGTTTCTTCTTTGGCATTTCCTTGTTGTTGTAAATTGCATTCTAACCACATGAGCAAAGAGCATGAAGATGACAAATTAGGAAGCTGGCATCAAAGTCCGTTCTAACCACATCCTTTGAGCTTATCCTCTTACCTCATCTTTTTTACTGCAGTCATTTTGGTGCCAAATACATGTTGCTTTGGTGCCAAATATGTGTCGTTAATTCACAAGGAACCTTCAGTCATGTAGCCATGTAACTATCATGGTGGACTGTGACTGAAAAAAATGGCAGTGTTATGGGAGCCAAAACCAAGGTTTTCTGTGTGTTTGATACTGAGATACTCAGTGGTAAAAAGCTTGTAGCCCAAGGAATGCTGCGGTACGTCCTATGCCTTTTAATTTTCTTTGGGTTTTCTTCTGTTTTGTTTTCTGCGGGGGATTAAAAAGACTGAATAAGGAAGAATAAGGCTTTTAGAGATTTTTTTTAAGTCAGCAGATAATCAAACTTAGTTGCTTATTTTTATTCATGTCTATCAAATACATCCCAGGTAAAATCCTATTTCCAGGAACAATACTTTGGTTGTCTCAAAGTATTTAAATGTGAAAGCCGAAAGTTAGATTTTCCGCAGTAGTTATGCTTTTGTATGTATGTTGGTGTTGCTGGATGATATTCCTCTGATATCTTAATAGTGAGAGGACAGTAGATAAGCACTGAGGCTTTGAATCAGATTTCACTATTTATGCCTTTTATTTAATTTTAACCCCCCATTCAAGAATGGTTCCCATGTTGAAATTAAACTTACTTTATTGTTGCTTGCTTTAGTAAATCATGGGTTTTAAGCCATGCTGTAACACAATAAATAAATTATGCAACAATATGTTGATTATAAGAGGGAGTATTTGCTTTGGTAAATGTCAGTTGCATTTAATACTGCCTTTCTTTTATAAAAAAAAAAAAAGAGAGAAATATTTTTGCTGTTATTGAATGTTGTATGTCTAATTGGTGACAGGCTTTGTCCGCAAATTAATGCTCAGCTCAAGTTATAATATCATTATGCCATAACAGTGAAAAAATCTAATTAAGATGATCTGTTTGCCAGGAAAAAGTTTAGTATATCAATTAATCTGTTTTATCAGGGGGAGTATTCCCTTCCCCAGCCCCTATCTCTTGATCAGAGCCTGAGTGATGAGAAAGACATCACAGATGCGTGCTGCATTGGACAAAGAACACAGGCATGCATTTAAATCATGTATATCTTACTTTTTACTGATGTAATTGTGAAATATGTTCTTTTTGCATTCATAATTAGGGGGTGGAACAGATGGTGAAGGCTTAGTTTAAAATAATCTGTCATTAAAATAACGTAGCCTACTGGTAATTCGTCACTCTAACTGGAGTTTAGGTCAGGGTAACAGGGTTTTTTGCAGCATTGGAATACACTAGAAAGAATTGAGGACTTCATGGATAGTTTGAAATATGACAATATTCTCCAGAAGGACACTGTAGTAAGACTCCAGTGAATTAAATTTGCCTGTAGTGGGAATATGCAAAATGGCTGGGACAAAATTCCTCTGACAAATATAAATCTATTTAGCACAATGCATTATACATTAGGGCATATTCGGTCAAAGTAATACAGCGAGTTTCATATCCTGAGAGGAAATACTCTCACTATTCTACAAATACCCTAAGAGGAATTTAGTGTTTTGGGTTAAAAACCCGTGCTTTACATTTTATTATTATTCTGATATCAGAGGATATAAACTATCATTATTGGCATTATTATTCATAGGTGCTGTAGCTAGTGACTTGTACGTCTCAGTCTCACTTTCTTCATGCCTACCATATTGACTTGCTGTTATCATAGAATCACTAGGTTGGAAAAGACCTTTGAGACCATTAAGTCTAGACATACTTATCCACTACAAAATCATATCCCTAAGCATTTCAACTACTTGTCTTTTAAATATGTCTAGGAATGGTGACTCAGTAACCTCCCTGGACAACCTGTTCAAGTGCTCAATCAACATTTCAGTGAAAAAGTTTTTCCTAATGTCTAATCTGAACCTTCCCTGGTGCAACTTGAGACCATTTCTTCTCATCTTATCGCCTATCACTTTAGTGAAGAGACCAACACCCACCTCTCCACAATAACCTTTCTATAGTTGTAGACAATGATAAGATCTCGGCTTAGCCTCCTCCAGGCTAGAAATTCCCATTTCCCTCAGCCATTCCCCATAAGACTTGTTCTCCAATTTCGTTGCTCTTCTCTGGACACTCCAGAACCTCAATGTCTTTCTTGTAGTGGAAGGCCCAAAACTGAACGTAGTATTCAAGGTGCAGCCCCACCAGTGCCGAGTATAGGGGCAGAATCACTTCCCTGGTCCCTGTGACCGCGTTGTTTCTGATACAAGCCAAGATGCTATTGGCCTTCGTGGTCACCTGGACATAATGCTGGCTCATGTTCAGTCAGCTGAATATGTGACAAAGGAAATCTTATTCCAGTCCTGTCTAGCTAGTGTAGAACAGTTTTAAGGAATAGAAAAATCTCTCAATAAATCAGATACTTGCATGTCTCTAAAGCTTTTATTTTAGTGTTTCTTTTAAGATTTCATTCTCTGACAGCTTTGAAGAAAGCATATAGATTTCAGCGTGGTATTATGATAAATCTTCTCGAGGAGGGGTAAGCATTAACATTTGTGTTGGTTCTTTTTCATCTTAATCCAACCTTTGTTAATAATCAGAAAATTCTACATAGTGGGTAAGAAGATGTAATTAACCCTTTGACCCCAGAATCTTAATTGGCGCCTGTTGAAAACAGTGGGCAGTTAAAAAAAAAATATTAAAAAGTAGCCTGTGGTGATTGAAACAGCATAATACGTAATGATTTTCTGAAATCAAAAGTACTAGGGAACTTCAGCTTTAATCACATTTTGCATAAAACCAGTAAGTGTAGGTTTAAACAAGAAGTTGTCAGTCTTCTTTAAATTGGATTTTGCTCAATATTGGCATTTGGGGTCACTCTGACCCTTTTTCAGCGGCCAGAGGAGATGGGATAGGACTGAATTTATGGCAGTCAACTTCATTTATAAAAATAAAAAATAAATTAACTCAAAAATATTTTCCTAACAGGTTATGCTCTACCTTTACGTTTCTGGCCTCTACTTCAATGAAAATAGGACATTTTATGAAAAAACTATTACCTTTGCAGGCTCTATTTCTATACTGAAGTTGATGATAATTGTGAAAATCTGAAACTAGAATCCTATGTGCCTTTCAACTACAGCGGAGCTGTTCAGAAATTCTGACTGGAAATTACACTTTGGAACTCATTTTAAGAAAATGAGAGAGATATGAAAGCTGACTAAATCCAGTACCCTTCTCGTATTTATTGTGTCCTTATACATAGGTAATATGAATAACACTTCCAGAGATTTCTCATTAAAACAAAATTGTTTGTAAATAGTTGATATACAATGTATCACATACTTTTCTTCAGTTTATAACATAACCTTTGTTATGTTGCCTGCCACCTTCTCTGAAGTCTGCTGCTCTCTTGGCATGCAGAAAGGACACACGCTTTATGAAAAATTGAAAAATTTCAACACGCATTACTTAAATAATAAATATTCATAAATAATACCTATGAATAACGAATGAGACAGTCCTTCAGAACTACTGTTTGACCTATATAAGGAACAACAACATTGTCACTAAAGTGGTCCATCTCAGCCTTTTCATACTGGTGGGAGGAACTGCCTTGCATTGGAAAGTGGCTATTTCTCCCCCTATTTTTATTATAATTTTGTTTAGATGTTAGGACTTGAGCTTAGTACTTGGAGTCTTTATTCTAATGTTTTTGTATTTTGGGCATGGAGGTAGTTGGCGGTTCTATTAGCTATTAATCAGTGCCTTTTTCAAATTACAATGAAATAAGCGTATTGATTTTCCTTTATTAAACAAAATGCTGAATTCAGTCAGTACTTGTACCCAAGCATAATTTTAAGGAGGAGATAAAGGAAATAGAGAGAGAAAGACTGTCCACAACCTAGGAGTCTCAGTAGGCATGATGAACTAATTTTATGGTCTGGGAAGTGACTAATCAGGCAAGAAGCCAAGGAAGTTGTGGGTATGCTGCATTGGCCCTGCCAGTCCATCAGTGTTGCCTCCTTAGCACCTCCTTGGAAAACTAGGAGGCAAAAGAAAGGAAGAGTCTGCCAGAAAGAAAGAGGAGAAATGGGTAAACAGAATTATTTAACTGAAGGGAGAGAATCAGAACCAATGGCATGAAAAATTAGCAACTGCTTAAGATATCTAACATTTCTAACTTTAACACTCTTCCCAGTTACTAATGACTTTCCAAACTTCAGCCATGAAGGCTGAAATGTCTTTGTACTGTTGTGTTGACCTGAGATATTTTTACGTATTTATATTTTTCTAGCAAAACTGGTTTCAGCCAATACCAAAACAACACTGAGGAAAACATCAGTGCCTAATCAGTGCTTAAAGCTTTGAACTCCTGTTTCATTAAGAAGCCTGAATTTCTAAATAAGATGATGTGTAGGAAAGAAGCGGGAAAGCCATCAGTGATTCAGATATTTTTTCTTTTTGATGTTCTTAAAAACTCTATCCAGATATGCCAGGTAATTATACAGTAGTTCAGTGTACCAAACAGAACAGATCATAAACATGCTCCAACTGTATGTAGTTTTTAAGTAACATAGCAAGGGGGCTTCACTAAAAGCCTGGATATGTAAAATCTGAGAAAAGTAAAGTTTTTTTGTAATATACAAATAACCTGTGAAATTGCTTCCCTCAAGATATCATTGAGCCAAAAACCTTAATAAGATTAAAACAAAAAATTGTTTGGCACACTATTTATATTAAAAAATTGGAGAAAATAGCAGATATGGTAGTCATGCCAACTAGTAACAACCTGAGCTTAGATAGAAATTTTGAGTAATCTTGTCATTACCTACATAACCATTATGGATATTTCAATTATTGTTCTGAAGCATCTAGGTACACACTGTCAGACCTGGGAAGAGCAACCACTGCAGGTAGTCTGTAAGTCTGATTCAGTGTGGCAATTTGGTTTTGCTCCTAGAGAATGGCTTTCAAGGAAGAACATATATCAGTGGCCAGTGAATCACAGTGATGGTTCTTATTTTTATTTCTAACAAAATACTAAATCGATTTCCTTAAAGGAACGTGGGACAGACCACCAGGAAAGCTTAAACCAAGACCATTAAAGTTTTGCTCTTCTGATCTTTTTGTGATGGGGAAAGTGGATAGTAGCAGAAAAACTTATATATAGTGAGGGAGATCAAACGTGAGAAGGCTTTGATTGTCCTTGTATGGATCTAAGTTTGAATTTCACTGTTCCAAATTTTCCACCTGTTATGGATGTTAAAATTCTAGAAACTGATGTTAATCATTTGAAAAGAAATGATGATGATTTATAAGAGGCCATAAATGGCTTGCATAATATAAATGTTTTTACATGAAGCAAATCTATGCAGATTTACATTTTTATTAATTCATAAATATAAATTAGTCTTTCTTTAATGCACTGTCTTTAGTGAGAGTTTGTTTTCCAATATGTGGTTTATTCTTTTTTGAAAACACAGATTTTTGAACTAATTCCACCACCTACTACATCAGAGAGGGGTGAACATTTGTCAAAGACAAATTCTGACCAGTAGCCTGTTAGAAATTAATCAAGGAGGAGAAGAATAAAAAAATAAACCCCTCAGAAATCACAGGGTTTGTATTTGAAAAGCAATGATATGATTATATGACTTTGTCATCATATATCTGCATCAAATTTGTGTGCATCTTTTATTTTTTCTTTCAAAACCAGTTTGATCTCTCAAATGCTACAGTTATATTTTTACTTTACATATGCCTTTACCCCAAAGGGATGTTTGAGATGGGCTTTGGGGGGATTGTTTCTTGTTCCTTATAGTTATTCAGCTTTCTTAATTTCTGGAACTGTGCGATTTTACTTTTTCAATAGTGAATCCTTGTTTGCCAATAATCACCCTCATAGAAAGCATAAAGACACACATAGAGTAAAGACAGATACATAAAAAAAGTAAAAAAAAGTAAAGACATGCATTGTGTATGAAAGGTAGTTTCTTCCTATTAACTGCATTCATGTTTCAAAAGGTATGCATTAATCTGTGTAGTTGTATTTTGCTCTTTGCAGTTACAGTGGAAACCACATCCAAAGACTTGAACCTGTCAAAATCTGATCTAGAATTTTACACCAAAGAAGTGATGAAATTCATAACATATCTATAGACCTAAACTGTAAACGTGTTTGACAGTAATCTGCTGATTGGCTTTGTTTGTTGTCTCACAAAAGGAAAATGGTGTGTGTGTGCACAAGTGTGTGTGTGTGTAATCCTCAATTAATTAGCAAATTATTGAGGTCCATAGTGGTTTGAGTGATGGCAGGATTTTATTTTCTTGTTTTCAGTTTTTGTAAGTGGAGATTTGCCTCTTTGATTCTGGTGCTGGGGAGGATTTTCTTACGTACTATTTGACTGGAAGGTTATTTGTTTCCCTATGTATTTGTTCCTGTGAAAAATTGAAGAACATTTTATTTTTCTGTTTTTCTTCTGTCATGCAAATGAGATAAATTTTATGCAGTAAATGGCAGATGTAGTCATGACTATAAGTCTTGAACTTTCTAATTTACTCATATGCTGTTTGTTAATATGTAGACAGAATATAAAGAATTGTCTTAGGATTTGAATGAAAAAAAAAACTTTCATAGGGATCAGGGTATTCTCCTGAAATTGTTCTGTGATGTCGTTATTTGAATCTATTTTTATCTGGAATTTAGAGTTTTTTATTAATCTACTCCCTTTTTTGTTTTTTGTTTTTCCTAACTCTATAGTCCCTGGATGGATTTGTATTTGCACTAAATCAAGAAGGAAAATTTTTGTACATTTCAGAAACCGTCTCCATCTATTTAGGCCTGTCCCAAGTAAGTACATGCTTTTGATTCTAGAACATAATTGTGTATGATTCAGTCTTCTGTTTATCATTCTTAAAGAAATAATGATTGATTTCTGTATTTTATGTGGATTATTGCATTAGTTATTTAAAGTCGTATCTGAGATGAATACTATTATCAGTATTCAATGTTGAGATAAGACAAACTTGTGCCTGAAACTTTTTGCCATGAAGGATCATTATTAATTTATTGAGAACAAATGAATTTTCTTTTCTCAGTTGTTTTGAACTTTAAACCTCTATACCTGATAGGAAAGGGACACACTAATAGTTCTTCCCTTGTGTCCTATTACTGGATGTTTATGGAGTACCCTGCATTATCCAGGGAGCTGACACAATGACAGGGAGTCATTTGGAGTCAAGAAATCCTGAAAGAGACCATTAAAATGTCTTGCAGGAAGGGTTCCAGCAAGGACACATTTTGCTGCTTTCACAAATGCTTACTAATATGAAAAGGCAAATTTATGAAATACAATACTTTGATTTTTTTTATTTAATTGTTGACAACTGTTTTTTCAAACATTAAAAGGCAGGAGAAAAGTGGGGGGGAACTGCTTGTTGATGCTTATTCCTGATCTTACAGCATTCAGAAATGCTCAGGAAGGACAGCTACTTTCTGCTTGTACTTAGAAATGCAGCAGAAAGATTTTGCATGATGATTTTCAGAGTAGGATAATCTGCTTCTATTGCAGTCACCCTGAGGAGAAACAGAAAAAAATAAGGTAATATTTATTTCAGCTCCTTTAAATTTGGACCCATACTGCTATGAAGAGTATATCAACTGTTAGTTTTGCTGCACCCCAACAAAAGTGAAATGGGAGATTTTTACATTTGATGCAGAAGAAGACTAATCTTAAATATTATCTGGTGAGGATCTGAATATGGGTTCATTACCTCCTCAAAGAACATGCAAGCAATTAGCTGTAATAAGTTCAGTAATTGGTTTTTCTTTGCTGGTTTTAGCAAATCAAATGATAGAAATGGAAACAGAGCTGTTTCTAACTCATATCAGTATTCCTGTCTTTCATTAAAGTCTCTCATTTTGTAATAAACTTTAATCCCTGCCTTAGTCTGTTTGGGAGTTAGTATCAAGAATCTCAGATTTTGAAATTGGTGTGCCACCATGTTTCTAATACAGTAAAGAATCAGAACTTTAATGTTTATTATTGTCTTATGCTTGTATTAATCTGTTTTATACATCGTATCCAACAAAGTTTAATAAGCCAGTAAAGAAGAAGGATGGATAATTAGTTTAAGCAGGTAAATGATAATTAGGAAACTCCTGAAAGGCATCCATTATACACTAGCTTAAAACAAATTTTACAGCTCTGGTTAGTGGTGTAATCCAAATTCTGTCAAGGCAACTGCATTTTCTGTAATTGAGATGTGTATGTTTGCTTTGCATAACAGATGGCTCTGTATGCTTAGACTGATAGCTAGGAAAATAATAATTGCATTATTCTGGCCAAAAGAATATTAGCTCTTGGGTTTTGGCCATTTCAGTCAGTCCTCCTGCCAGCACAGCATATGCACATATATGGATTGGATTTTCAAGGAAATTGATGCATCTGGAATAGTGTGGCCATCTGAAATATCATCTGTTCAAGAAAAATTTGGCTTTAACCCTATGCTAGTCTCTTGTTAAAAGCATTTTCTGCCACTGTCTTTTTAACTATATAAGTTCGTAAATGTTTCCTTACTCTGAGCTTACATCATGCTGTTAAGACTTTACTCTTGATCTTGATCCCCAAATACATTTCAAACAAGGGTTTAGATAAATAAATAATTGCCTTTGTATGTTAGAGTGTTTGATATATTACAACAAACCTTTCCTTGTGTTCACTGTGGAAAGTATTGATGGGAAAATTACTGAAAATCTTAACCAGGACTGTGGACTTCATTGCAATAATAGATAAAATACACTGACATCTACTAAAATATCTGTGATTTTTGCTCTTCTCTTCTGTTTTTATTTTGTCATTTTGTATTTCTTAGACCTACTGTTTTTATAGTTTTATTATATTGTTTTATTGGTATAATATTATATAGCTTGGTCTCTTGATAATGACAAAAGAAATGCTGTTGCTGCTTGTTACTGAATTAATATTCAAAGTGTTATTTTTTACCAAAAAATATTAACAAGAATATCCATAAAACCATTTCTCAAATTATACATGGAAATACTACTGTTTACACAACAACAACCTTAAAGTACTCATGAATTCTGAAATTCTGGAATGGTGCTATGGGATACATGTGATGTTGCAGTTCTTGCACTGCAGGTAAATGTTGATGGGTCCCTATCCTGATACTCTCCAACTGTATGTTTATATAGAAACTCTAGACAATTTTGGGCTTGAGAAAGTCTGGATGCATAGTATAAGCATTTTTATTTGAATCTTCTTCATCAAGAGCTGTCTTTGGTGTCTTAATTTCTAGTCAAATGGCTTTTTAGAGACATCATCATTGTTTGGTTGCGTTTTTTTTCTTTTTTAACTAGTATATATAGAAATAATGTAGACTGTATTTTGTATTGTAGAACAAAATCTCATGTCTCTTCAGCTAAAGAAAAATTGGCCTTTCACCAAATCTCAGCAAGTGAAAACATTTTTGTCACAGAACTAAATTTTTCTCTTTTCTGAACATTGAGAAGCAGTGGTACAAAACAAGTGGATGCTGATTTTCTAAGACAGCTACAGGGCTAATAGTAAAGAAATCTGATAAAACCGTCTTCTGGGACATAACCTGGCAATGATGATTATTCAAAGTTACTGCTGGCAAAAATAATAACATTTGGACAGTAAACAAAAATTACAATAAATAGTCTTTTGACATTTCAGTGAATGTACCTTGCACGTAGACACCCATAGATATATGTTTCAAACACTATCTTCCAGTTAATACTAACCAAGGATTTTAAGTTAGTTTGGTATACATGGATTTTAGAGCACTTTGTGGAATTGCACTCAGAGCAACTTCAGAGAACACAGATGCATTTCAAAGTAGAGGGAAAGACACAAAGTTAGCTGAAAATACTGAGTGAGAGAAGGAAGAAAATAAAAGCAACAGAAATGGGCCAAAATATCTCAGTTATATCCTTAAGCTGTGTACTAATTGTCATAGCACAATTTACTTGGGGCAATACTTCAACATACTTTGCAGTATGCAGTATTTTTAGTAACTGTAGTATTTGTTGGAAGATCCAGACATGTCTAGAAATGTGCAATACAGCCAGGATTTCTTCCCTGAGTTGGACAACATAACCTGTGATTGTGTAGCTTACCCTCTTGCCAATACAAACAGCTTTTTACACTGCACCTCTGTAATGATGTAAAAATAGATTGTCTTCATATATATCTATTTTCTAACATTTTCCAGTCAGCAGGCATTGTTTTATGTCAGGGTAACTGCAGTCTTTTTTAATACCCAGTCCTTGATTGCCTTTTAGAAATGGAATAAGATTTCAGAAGTAGATGGCTAAAATAAGTCACCATGTCTGGACACTGAAGAAACACTTGAATCATTCCTTCAGGCACTTAGAAGTGAATATCAGTTCTTACCAAAGAGATTTCAATTCCTTTGCTGTCTCTCCATTTGAGACTTTGGCCAAAAGTGTGCGGAACACAAATAGTAACAAATAGGGAGAAAAATCTATCCAGAACAGAGGATAAAATTGTCAGATATAGGAGGTTCCAGGTTCAATAGAAAATACTATGGGCTGTTAAGCTGGCTAGGATACTTCTCCTTTCAAGAAAAAAAGTTCTTAATCACCTCTCACCAACAGCTGTACTCAACAAGCATATTATGTATTGTTTTCCCCTCTGTGAGGCCAACACCATGAAGTGAAGTATTTCCTCCTTTACTCCTACTTGTCCAGGACACAGACCAGGTTTGCAAATCACAGAATCATAGTATCACCAGACTGGAAAAGCCCCATCAGATCATCGAGTCAGTTGTAAAGACAGCTCAGTAAAAAAGAGCAGTGCAGCTACAGACATAATAGGAGATAAGAGAGATGAAGAAGAGGGAAAAAAGAGAAATTGTTGAGGTTTTGTCTTCTTTAAAATGAAGTAGGCAAAACCAACAGGTGTACTACATGCAGGCTGTGTTACTAGTAGTGTAGGCTGTCTCCATTTTTGGCTTTCTGTGCATTTGTTCTATGATAAGGCAAATAAAATTATAGCTACAGCATGGAAGTACAAGGTCAAATAAATGACAGTACTCGGTCTATTTGTGAAGCTATTCTGAAAAGGAACCATGGTGCCAAATGTGGTTTATTTGAATAATAAAGAAGAATTAGATTCCCCTGATAACTTGGCTGAGGGCCAATAAATCACTGGAGGTTAAGAACGCTTTGCAATTGCCATGTATTTCTTTTGCTTTTACAAAACACAGACCTCAACTGCTACCTGTTTTTCAATGCAAACCAAGTTGAGGCTAGTAGATGGTTAAAGGATTGCTTTTGTGCTCTGTTTGTTTAAAAGTAATATAAAGCAGTCTTGAGGCCTCCATTCGTTCTGTAAGTTATATCTTATTCCCCCTGTCGTATTATCTTAATATAAAATAGTAATATTAAAAAAAAATTATCAAAAAAACCCCAACAAAAGCCATGAATTTCACAGGAAAACTACTTTCTTTTTTTTTTTTTTTTTTTTAGGTAAACAGTAATCAATAGAGAAAAGAGCTTGGGGTTTTTGTTGTAATTTTTTTAGTGTTCTGTATTTAAATATTAATGCATAGAATATTAATTTCTGGTCATTCAGTGAACTGATACACTAGCATTGGTAGTTTCTTAATAGTTTCTCCCCTTGAAAAATTGCTAGATAAAAACCTGGAAAAATCTATGTTGGTCCTGTGGTTTTTAAATAAGGTTTTCCTTAATGTTCAGCATAAGAAAGTTAATTTACTATTATATTTTATGCTAAAAGAAGTGAGCAAGAGAAGGACTCTATTGAAATAGAATGGCTTTGAGGATTTTGAGAACAGTAAGAAAATATAAGTATAAAAATAATTCAGAAACAGTACAAGGCACGGTGGCACATTATCAATTTACAACATTTAAATTGATAAATGCTTGGTGGTGAAGGCCTACAAGGGCACTTTGAAAAGCAAATAGCGACCTGGTGAAGAAATTGATTTTCCCCCCTGAAAATGACTGCATGATGCATCATTTGACTGCATGCTGTCCAAGTGCTTGACAGAGATAATCTCAGCAATCCCACGGGTGACCTTATCGTTCTCACCAGGGCAACTTTGTCTAGGTTCTGACTTTGTGCATGTCAAGGTTTCTTCAGGCAGGATCCTTAGGGGGAAAAAGTTCCTCTGTTCGATCCAGATATTGAACCACTCTTCAAGGCACTCCCCCACCCTAAAAAGGCAAGCTTGTTTCTTTTCTTCATAATTATGAATGAACGGAAGAAGAGAAAATATCTATAGACGCAGTATCTTTGCTGAAGCCATTATTGTCTTTTCAGTGCAGCTTAGTTTTGCTTTTAAAGGAGAAAGGATATCTGGCATTAGGGGTTATCAGACACAGTTGAAAGGCTCCAAAATGTATGGCACTCTTCTACATAACAGAAATATCCTGCCTGCTTTCTTTCTTGCACTCACTGTTCGCAGCTTTTATTTTTTTTAACCTCAGGAAACAATTTTGCCAATCTCACATATTTCACATCAGTGCCTAATAATTTTTTCTTTATGCTTTTTTTTTAAATCCTTATCCCAGCCCAAGAACTTTTAAGACAACTCAAGTGCAAATGACAAACTGACAGAAGTCCTAAACATCAACATCAATATGCATAATTTTGCATAGTCACTCTGTAACAACCTTCATTGTGTGGTCTTGAAGTGATCCAAAACACTTGAATTGGCTATTTCTAAACTTCTGCCTAGCACAGAGGAATATATTTCCAAAACTGTGAAGAATAAAGACATTTAAAGATTTGCAGGATTTTTTAAAATACTGTATATAACAAACTATTTTTCATGTGCAGTTAGTAATTGTCAATTATAATTACTGATTAGGAACCTAATGAAAGCAGCAAATGTTATGCTCTGTTTAGTACCCCAAAGCTTCTTTACCTACTGCCTTTGACACCCACAGTTCACCATATTCAACCTCTTTTACCTTTTTCTTTCATCCACAACATTAATTCTGAGCGAACAAGACGTGCTTCCTTGCTTTTGACAAGATTTGCTGCAGTCTCATGCGACAAAAACCCAACACTCATTCCAGATTCAGAAAGTAGGATTTATAACAGCATTTTAATTTAATGTTGGATGTCGAACATATAAAGAGATCACAGTAGTACTAGAGCTGAAAATTGATGCCTTTTTTATTAGTGTCCTCTCAGAAGTGGGTGAGCCGCTGTTTGTGCAATGGAGCACAGAGCACCACAGTCAGATGAATGAGGATATGCTATCTGCAAGGAATCATATTTCAAACCACTGTCTGCTTCTATTGATGTGCTCAGAGTTGAAAGGTTATGCCAGTAAATGCCATCAGAATTTTCAGCATAGGAAAACTGTGGAATAATCTGCTGACTGTCACTTTGTAGTCAGTCCAGATGCAGTGTATAGTGATGCTTAACTGATTTTTTTTTTAAAAAAAAAACCCTTGAAATTAACTTATTGTTACTGATCACATTGTTTTGCTTATTCTTCTGCTGCATGTTTAAATACATCCGGCAGTATTGTCTTACAGGCTCTGCTGAATATAGCTCTCTGCTGAGTTAACTAAAGAAATCCAGAATGACATTTTACATGAGAATCATGTTCCCTTTATTTATTCTTTTGAACATATATTACCAGCCATTGAGGCTGAAACATTGAAAACCTTTATGCAGAAGGGATTCTCTGGTTGAAATGAATCACACAGATTCTCCATGCAATAAAATATAGCCTCATTGGTTTAATGCTTGAAGGCTGAATACTTTTCATGTGACTTAATAATTTCTTACAATCAATGTTAAAAATAAGATTTTGATAATGTATTTACATTGCAATTGTTAACTCTTTCAGTACTAAATAAGTAAGGCTCAGAACATTAGCAATCGGATCACTTGCTTTTTGATGGGTGCAATGTTTGCAGATTGTTTTAAGAAAAATATCTGAGGAAAATGGTTAAGGCAATTTAGCTATTTTACATTTGTCTTTCCTATTAAAGCAAAGACAAAGAGTTTCCCTGAATTAACATTCACATTGTCCAAATTGGCTACAAAGTAGTTTGGTATCTTTTTTGCATTGCATTGTAACATATTTGTGTGGAACTTGGAGAATATTCTATATATAGTCACTTAGTTAAACAAACAGCTGTGGAATAATTGGGGGAGAAAATCAGATACTGGTAGGAAACATACAAGTTTGGCATAAATATATTTTCCATGCTATCCTGGTGCATTAGAGATGGGAGGAAAAACCTCAAAAATTAAGTATTTTACATTTTAAGAGTAAGGTCAATAAAAGGCATTCTACTGGTGAGTGAACAAAATTTCATTTCTAAAAATAAATGAAAGATAATTAATAGATTTTGATTAATGTTAAGAAAACATGCTTTTGATAGCATACAAAATACACTGATTCCAAAGCTTGATTCTCTTTTACATCCCTGCTTGAGTCAGGGCAAGGAAAATTCTGAGTCAAATATTCTGCAATGTATGAAATTATTCAAGATTTGTATCAGTGAAACAGTAAGGGCTCACTTGGCTGAATTCCCATTCCAAGCATTTCAGAAAAAAAAAAAAAAAAAAAAAAACAAACCAAACCAAACAAAACCCCATAACAAGAAAAAAAACCCCGATAATCACTGAATATTTCTTGGATAAAAATAACCCTACAAAAATAATTAAAAGAAAAAAAACTATTTAAAACTCAGATCAGTTCAGTGGTAACTTCTGCTGCAAATCCTCATTGACAGTTCTACCAGCTAAGTCCTTCAGAGAGGTTGCATGTGAAAACTCAAGATCAGGAACAAGTAGCTCAGAACAAGGACAGGAGATATGTCTTAATCTGGTTTTGCCAGCATCTTGTGTTGCTTCAGACTTGGTCAGGGCTTTATACGTTCTGATTTTGGTCAAAGTTAAGAGAGGAATCCTCTTCTAGGAAGAAAGGTTTGGTAAGAGGGAAGCATTCCAAATTCTATGAAGAGTGTCTTCACTGAAGAGTTAATGTGGGATCTAGCCAAGAGAATCTCCAAGTCAGAGGCCAGTGGTGCCTAATCCCCAAAGTCTGTAGTGGAAATTCAAGACAATCAGGTCCATGTGCTCTTCCAGTGCTGATCTATTTTTTTGTCACTCTCTGTTCATCTTCAGCATTAAAATAGACCTGTGCTGCTTTAGTGTTTTAATCATATGTTTCCCTATATTTCCTTCTGGTGTTTGAACCTAGATGCCATCCAAGACTCCTTCCGCCCATGTTTCCAGTTGCACAGGGGCTGACAGCAGCTTCCTGGAACAGTTACAAATATGAGAGAGATTGTACCCAGGCTGATTTCTGAATTTTGTGGTCAGGGAAAAAGAGCATCAGAAAACTTGTCAGGCTTACTGTGAACCCATTCTTTATCTTAGTTGCTCAGCTGAGTTCCTCAGTAACATTCATATTAGTTCTTTCTGCTGTTTGCTTATACGTTTGGGACTTCTTTTATTAATTTTGAATAACTCAGCTCCCCCTGGAAACTGTTTACTTATTATCCTCATTGCACTGCCACGGAAGGACCCTCTGCAGATGAATCCATAGAATAGCCAGTTTAATGCCCTCTTACAAGCTATGACTTCAGGATCTGCCAACAGGACCCATCCCAGCACACAGGCTACTGTGGTTCCATTGAGTTAAGTTAACAGTTAAGTGGTTTGAGAACAGATGGAACATAATTTAGCAGTACTGGCACAGTTGAAGCCAGGGACATACTTCTACTCCTTTGCCCAGAATTAGAAATTTAAAGCAGAAAGGAAATAGAGAAAATGCCTCCTTTCAGCAGTGAGGGGAAATGTCTAAGAACAAGAGTTTTCTTCCTCTCTAGAGGCAGGAATTGTGCGCATATATTGGAGGGAGAGGGAATCAAAATAGTGTGAGACAAACAGAAAAAATGCCTCTCCAGTGTTGAGAAGACAGGAGGGGAAAGGCAGGGAAGAGATGCAACACACTGCCCCTAGTCAGTGACTGAGAATCAGAGCTTTGAAAAGACATGCTGCTGCTTCCTCACCAACAAAAATAAATTTTGCCAACCCTTGATATTCAGAACTCATGTCCCAGCATCAAGTGAAATAGTAAGACTGGCTTCAAGTTATTAGATACAAATATAGTATTTTAAAGGGCTTATTAACATTTTGGGGGGTGGAAGGGGTGTGGAGAACGGGGGTTGAAGCCTTTATGGCTTTACATTTTCCACTCCTCCTTTTCCATTTGCTACCATGAATGGTGGAATTTTGTATTTAAGAGATGTCTGAGACTTTCTGGGAATATCATGATTCTACAACCAAACCTTTGAAGCTACAATCAAACATCGCATTGTGAGGTTTGGCAACAGTAAAATAGAAAGCGAAAATGATGACTGATTTCTCTAGTTGAATGGGATCATATGGATATATAAACTAATATGGTGTATCATGCTCATACTGCATTCCAGATAACTTTTGAAGCCTTTGCCTTAATAGATCTGCCTTGTTCTAATAAAGTGTATGACAGTATTATTGCCTTTATTAATTATTATCTGTTTAAGATTCTGTCTCTGGGTCTTTTGGGTGACGAGTATTTTCTAGGTTGAGTACTGATGAATTAGAATGTAACCCATATAGTGAGGTGTAGTCTGTATCTTTTCATACTGCATATCAGAAAGACGTCTCTATTGGGACAGTGTTTATTCATGCATAAGTAGTAAATACAAACACATATACATCCCTGACATTCCTCAAATGACAATGGAGCGACCCATGTGTTCTTGTTGAACTTCTGTAACATATGTATAAGAAAGTTACGATGAATATTGTAAATGTGTCTCTTCCACATATTGAGGCAGTATGCATTGGATCCTAACTTAAAGTTTGTAGGAAGAGATGCTTATTTTTTCAGAACTCATTAATGCAATTGGAGAAACAGCAACTTTCCTTCCAGCATTTTTTTCTCCTGACCTGACATGAGTCTGATCCACAGCTTGTAAGTCAATGGAAAGATTTCATAGGTGTTTGAATGGCTCTCATTTTACTCTATATTGTCAACATTGTCAACATGGTGCTTATGTTACAATGGGAATAACGAGACTTTCTGGAAGTTATTGAACAATCTCTCTGTCCCTATAAGCAGCTAGTACTTTGAATAAAGGTGGTAGTTTGATTACTCTTTTTTTGTTCCCTATTGCAAGTTTTTAAATATTTTGGCCATGTGATAGGTTGAATTCTTTGTCCTGTCTCTAAATATATATATTCAGATTGAGTTAGCCTGAATCAACATTTAGTTAATGGGTTTTAAAGTATTCCTCCATTAATTGTAAGTACTCTGTACCTTATTTACAGCAACTTCCTTTGTTGTGTAGATGACATACTGTCTAACCACTGAGAAAGATGCATTCCAAAGACCTGTCAGTCTTCAGGGTCAGAGTGGTTATCTTAAACAAAGCAGTGGAAAACTTTTCCTGTTGAGATATGTAACGTTTGATTAGTTGTATGTTTGAGAGACGTGAACAATTACGATATTTTTATTTTAAATGTTTCCTATCTTCTTCTTCATTCTATCTTCCTCATTAGCTCCCAAGTTCAGTTTTGGTGTATTGTTGCTTCAGTGTCCAGTGCCTTCCCATCAGAAGGGAATTCATGGGAAGAATTGAAAATAGAAAGTAATTCAGTCACTGAAATGCACATAAGCAACAGTTTCTAGAAGGACCTCCACTGAGAGGAGCATCTCATTCATGCTCATTGCAAATTAAAGGTTTTTTCTTTACTGCATTTTGGGATAAATGGGTCTACAGAAAGAATTTCATATACTTTAAACTGGACAAGTTGATGAGAGCCGTTCCAGAGGTTTTATTATGCTAAATCAAAGCCGGTTCCTTAATACTGGTTCTTTTCTGCTCTTTTATATATATATCTATATATATATCTATATATATATATCTCATTACCCTCCTCTTGGTTTATCTGCATTTGTGACTGTGATGAAAGATGTGCATTTGATGGAAGACCACTAAGATACACAAATATTAAACAAATGATTCTAAGTGTGCAAATATTAAACAAAAGATGCACCAGTCTAAGTGGATAGGAACTTTTTGACTGATACAAGCACTTCAATGCTGCATCTAATTTGGACAGTAACGTTGTTAGTTCTGACACAATCCAGTCTGCACTCTCATGATGTTCTGTGATAAATCCCTGTAGACTGGCAAAGTCTGCAACCTCCACAGTGAGGATGCAAACTCATGCGAAATAATAAGTGAAATTGGAAAAAATCCCAGATATAAAAATGTAACTTTTACAGCTCTTTAATTAAAACTGATATTGCAGGGTTTCAAGAGATTAGGAAAGGACACTGCTGTTTTAATATGTTTTGAAAACTTTTCAATCAAGCAGACAAGACAATCATGTAATTACTGGAATTCATTCAGTTGACAGTAAAAGCACAAACCTTCAACCTTAAGTAGTATTTGCAGAAATTAAAGAAGCTAAACTGAAGATATTCCTAAAATGTCACAACTGCTTTGTGACTCTAGACTATCCCTTCATTATCATCTAGAACAGTCAGGAAGGTGCTGTGAGAATAAGATGGCATCTTTTAAAATAAATGTAACAACTAAATATTTTAAAGGACATTATACATACAAACTTATATTTTCTGTTTTGAATCAAGTTATTTATGTATGATATTCTTTATTAAGGCAGTAGCACCCATGTCATAGCAATATCAGAATTTGCATATAAACAATCAACATAATGAAATAGAAATATAAAATTCAGGGATTATTATACTTTAAATAAAATAAAATGCTTACCTATCCTGAAATGCAAATATCTATTTCTTGTATGTATAATTGTAATATTTCCATGATAGCTGATAATTTCCTGATTCTCTTTTATAATCTCATTTCACTCATATTTATTGTCTTGCATCTGTGGTCTTCATTCAACACTGGGCATCTTACTGAGCTGTAATATGGGGGGGGGGTTTGGTTTTAACCTTCAAAGGAATTTAGTTGAGCAGATACTACATTGAACTAGTCAGAGTAGAAAGGAAATGATATGGCTTTTAAAGGGCACATCTAGCATATCTACTGGGCTAAAGTAATTCTGGCAATGCTTCAAAGGATATAACTTTTGATGGTAAAGTAGGTAGGCTATGGAATGAAATCACATATGGCAAGCTGTCAGAGTCTTCCTACACATTCAGTACATTTATACAAGTGCAAATGGATACTGCTTAGATGGAGTTCCTAGCAATTTCCTGTTAAATCTGCTCTAAGATTATCTGATATTATTTGACTAAATTATCTGTTTAAAAACTGAGGACGACTTTTATGATCAAATATTTAGAATAGTTTTTTCTTTTTGGTGAACAACCTGAAATATGAACTGCAATTGTATTAACACTTGGAAGCACAGGGCATTCAGTAATAGCAATTATATCAAAACAGGGATAATGAATTGCTGTACATCAGCTTGAAGAGGACATGTTTAAAGGTCAATGATGTCAATAGCTATAGTTCTCATAGATACCTCATTCTTACCTTTTTATTCTTGCTAATGCTAAACAGACACAGTTTTAACTTTTAATAAGACTGGTGACTAAGAGAATCTCTTTTTACAATGGAAAGGAGTACATAGTTTACAAGGGATAGGCATTTTTCACCATTCAAAACTTAATAGTAAAAGCTGTTACTCTTTAACAAATGCTAATACTCAATGATTAGACACCCCCAATCACTAGAAAAAAATCCCAATCTTGTCATCCTTGTTACAAACACAAGTGTTTAAGCTTTTTTTAATTTTTTAAAAATTTAATTATGTTGTATAATGACAAAATGCAGGGTACATTACAGATGCAATTCACTCTGTAGCTGGGAGTATACATGCATACATATGTTTATCTCTGTGTGTGAATTAGTATGGGTCTGTATGAAAACTGTTTTCTGAGTGAAAATAAAAGGTAATGCTACAAGTTGTACTTGTAATAAAATAGAGCATGAGTAGAAGACAGGATGAATATACCATAACAAAGAATTGGATCCTGAAAGCATGCATACCAGAATTCTCATTGAAAGCTGTCAAACTAATGATGTATATAAAGCTATTCAATTAAATCTTTGAGGGACTGGAGCCTGGACTTCTGAATTGTGTGAATTGTGTGAATTAGTGGCAGTCTCACCAAAAGCAAAAGTTCTGGTGTGAAAAATGATGACCAAAAAACCACATTCACAATATTTAATTTATTTCAGTAGTGAAAACACATTGATACTGTCTGTGAACATTTTGTTTCTTTATGCTTTGTTTACCTCTATAAACATCCAAAGTTGATGTTTAGATCTCGTGTATCTGCTTGACTGTTTGGCTGATCAAAAATGTTCTTATAAGAGTAGGAAATAAGACTAAGTGTTTAATTGATCTGTTATACTGTAAGGGATTGCTGAAATCCGTATGTGCCCTTTGATATGTATATTTAAAGTATAGATAGACACCGCCTGAATTTTAGAAACCTTAACTAGACATCTAAAACAGTAGTTGACATTGAACAATATCCCATGCCCAGGAAACAAACAAATGAGGGAAGAACGTGTCAAAGCCCATCAGTCTCCTGTTGGCCCCATGCCAGAAGAACAGGCAAATTTCATGTTGAAATGAAAGCTCGGCATATTCGAACATTGTGGCCTCAGGTGTGATAGGGTATTACAGTTTAAAATTGGGATCTTTACTTAAAACAAGGAAGGTTTCGACATTTCTGTAGATCACTGTCCCAGAGGTAGTTTGTAAGGGTAGACAAATGAGAAATGGGCATACCCCAATGCAAATGTGATTTTACAAACCAACTCATTACCGAATTAGAAACTTGATTATCAGTGCAGTATACACAGATCTTGGAAAAGATCAACTTTGACACCTCTCCTTTCAGAAGACTGATATTTATACTGCATGGATGCAGAGAATTTTGGCCAAATCCACTTGATTTTATCCATAAAGTAACAAAAGTTTTCCTTATGTGGTAAGGGCTTGACACAGTCCCTGAGCAGAAATAACCTAGATTAAACCGACTGTCACTGGTCCAAAATATAAACATTTATTTTCCATATGCTCCTTTGGCTCAACAGTGAGCAGCAAGCATGAATTAAAAATTATCGTTGCCCTAAGGCATGTTCTATTGTCTCTTAAAATCCTAGACAATGCGCTCAAAGTGAGTCTGTGTAGTGAGAGCTCAGGAACAGATAGACGAATCGAGATCCAGAAATCATCTGCTTCTATTCAACTTGTGAATAAATGAAACCAAAGGTGTGGCCATCATGGAAATGTGGAACACTGTTGTTGCCTTTCCCGATATCTGTAGTCATATGTAAGACACAGGCGCAATTAAAAAAAACAGAAGTAAAGGCAAAACTAACCGCTACATAAGCATAGTTGAATGGAAATGGAGAAAAGGAATAATACTGCTGGTTCACATTCTATAGAGAAGGCTTTCTCTCTCACCGATACATTAGCTTGGAAGCTACACTGCAAGTAGGTTCTCATTCTTCGCTGCTGATGCATTTACTAGGCTGTTTGTATTAGTAACTCTTTTCAAGATTTTACTTAATAGTCATAGGGTAAGATTTCTAGCTTCCAGCATGTCACATACAACTCTTCTTGATGTACATCAGTTTGAAATAAAGTATCTACCTCAGCAGAGCATTTAATCCCTTTTGTTAATTCTCTGAGAGGTTACTTCAGTGGTATGATGGCTTTCAATCTCTACAACAATATTTGTGCTGTTTTCTCTTTGTAAATTCAGTACTAAGGCATCTATTGCAAATAATGAAGTTTTAAAAGACAAGTAAAGATTAAATTCACAGAATCACAGAATCACAGAACAACCAGGTTGGAAGGGACCCATCGGATCTTCTAGTCCAACCATTCCTATCTAACACTAAACCAAGTCCCTCAAGACCTCATCCACCCATGAATTATTTTATTTTTGTTTTATGGTCATCTTCTGGAGGTTCAAAAAGAAAAATAATGCACAATGATCACTTCTTGAAAAGAAATCAATTATCTACATATTTGCTAAAAATGGTAGCTATTGAACTTTACCTGTATTCTAAGGAGAATCATCTTGCATCTTTTGAGGCTGTATCACATCTGTAGGTGTATTTCTTTAACTTATGTAAATATATATTTCACAGCCTTTTCACAACATGCTTTTTGGCACGTTCTGTTTTTCATACATTGAAATGCATTAAATGAACTCTAATATAAAAAGTGCTTAACTGGAGACAAATACTACTTTTATGTTACAGATTAACAATGACTGCTGTTGATAGGAGGTGTGACAGTAACATGCACTGCTTGTGAGATTCAGGTTTTGCATTATGTGTCATAAACTATACAGCTTATAATTCTGTGTGAAATCATGGCTTTGATTGTTTTGTTATATTTCAGTGTAAATTTTTCACCTATTTCAGTTCAAGTAGCATTCTCCCAGAATTCAGGTTTTGTACTGATATGATGTTTCCTAGCTGTAGGCATGGCCTGTCCCTACAACTGGCTGTAATTTACTTTTTGGTCTCTGTCGCCTTGAGCTTGCCTTCTGACTAGTTTGTTGAATGATGTGCTAATCCATTATATTTTTCAGACAAGTGTATCGACCAGTATAAACAGACTGGAGGGCACAAACCTAAATGAAAGCTATACTTCCTTGAGTCATTTAAAAAACTCCTGCAGTGGTTGCAGTGCAAAATACCTTTTCTCTGTACATTAAATGTAAGAGGGAAATTTCAATAAGTAAGATGAAGATTGGGAGAGGGGGATGGAAATGGAAGCTTTGTGATTGCATTATGCTGCTTTTCACTTGGATGTATTTAGTTATGGGAAGAAGAGACGGATAATGTTAGTCAGCCACTTGAGAATGTGCTTCTAGATAATAAATTTGAAACTGAGCCCCAAGCGCTGCATTACTTGCCATTTTCCATTGTCCAGACACTCTTACAACACATGATACATGTTTGAAAGTCATGTACTGTATTGAAACACTTTTATACAAATAAAGAATGGATAATAACCTCACTGTGGAACGGCCATAACTGAGGGCACAAGATGCAGCTTTCTGATCTTTTTCTCTGTGAGAAACAGGTAGATCCCAATACCAGGTCATGAAAAATATCCTCTGGAAATTTATCTCAAAAAGAAATATCAGGAGAGTGGCTGACTTCTTAATTTCTACACCTGGTGCCAGATACTCAAATTCCTACCTGTCAAAATGTGAATTAAAATTACGATAACAACAGGAACTTTTGGCTAGTAATTCAAATGTAATCCATGCACACAAGCAATATAATGGAAAATTATGTTTTTCATTTAAAATTACAGCTCCACAAAACTGTAGTAATCCCATGATAACAAGAAAACGAATGATTTTTCCTTCAAGGCACATGTGATTCATGTTACATGATCCCTGTTGCATGGAAATAGTTAAGGTATGAATACTACAATTTCCACAGAATTAAGTGTGACAGATTTTTTTTAAAATTGTTCCCTGTATCTGTCCTGAAGTGGAGGAATCCAAAGAAGATAGTTAGATCTTTCTTTCCTAAAGGAAATATTTTTTATGTTTTTTTCTTTCAATTTCCAGTTTAGTTCCAGTAGGTTGACAGAAAAAAAACTGTCTTAATTTCTATTTAATAAGTCACCTTCAAGTTCTCCATGTGCTTTTACATCACAGTTTTCACCTTCTTAACTTGGAAGGCAGCTGTTATCTACAAACGTGATGCTTAACAGTCCTTAAGGCTTCATATATGTTTTAAAAATATTTTCAGAGATCTGGTGTTCTGCTTTTTCCAATGAATTTAAAGCCCAAACTTCCCTCCCTTCACAATCCTAAATGCACAGATGACATTAAGCATTTTTATTCACTCCAAATCTGTTTGGGTTACTACTCTTGAACTGATGATGTTTGCATGCTCTCATCTTCCAAGAACAGGAGCCTTGTGTCTTGAATGTGTATCATGAAATCAAGAAAGAATGATATAAATGACTGTTTGGTCATTGATGCCAAGAAGACGCATGTTTCCCCACCTTTACTTTTTGCTGTTCCTTCTTCTTTGAGGAGCCATAGTATTAAAGCTATGACTGTAACTATTAACAGTGAAATTGGTCATGATAATTGCTCTATTAAGACTGCATAAAACTGGAAATAGTTTGTATGTGATCTGAATCACAGAATCACTAGGTTGGAAAAGACCCACAGGATCATCAAGTCCAACCATTCCCATCAACCACTAAACCATGCCCCTCAGCGCCTCATCCCCCTGTCTTTTAAATACCTCCAGGGATGATGACTTAACTACCTCCCTGGACAGCCTGTTCCAGTGCCCAATGACCCTTTCCATGAAAATTTTTATTTTCCAGGCAGGTTTCTAGCTAGACTTCTAGTCTGTAGCACTGCATAGGGTTGTTGTGCCCAAAGTGTAGGGGAAGGAGCAAGAAAGTCTTTGGTTGACTAAATAGTCAGAAAGTATTTTTATAGAGTTCTGATGCATCTGTACTTTTAAAGTTCAGTTTACCTTTCAGTTAGGAGAATTGTGTGGGTTTTCAAGTGTTTTGGCTTGGCTTTTGTAATTCTTTCATCTTCTAGAGCTCCTCTTCGCAGGTTATTGGCATGAACAAAGTACTGGCAGGTTAAGCCTTTCCAGCTGGGTACCATTGTTTTAGTTATTGTCTTCTGATATTTGGAAAACTTATTTTGAGAGAAGCTTGATCTCTCTGACCATTTCTTCCCAGCCCATGAAGCATTTTAATCCATTTGTGCTTTCAAACTAAGGTAGTAAACCTTCACATCATAAAATCTGCACCTTATCAAGATCAAAGCTGTCCAGACTTGACTTTGCATCTACACAGATGGCTGTAAACATGACACCAGAATACTTTGGCTTCACTTGACAGAACTGGAAATTGTCCATGCAGAACTATCCAGAATTTATAGAAAATGTTATTCTTAAGCTTATTGTGTATGAGTTTAGCAAAGGGCTTAGAATTAATAGCTATCTATGTCAGTTTAAAGAAAAAAAGTGTGTTATTTGCTTTGTTTCAGTGTCTCTCATGGAGAAATTGCTAAGCAGGAGTTGGTGAAGAGGAGGAGAAAGGGCATGCTTGTACATTTTTCAGCCAATTTGAACCATTTTTTAAATAATGTATTCATAGCCAGTACATGCAATAAATAATATGCACCATCATTAAAACAGGAGGTTTTTTGAGTAGAGGTTTGGCCTTGTAAATGACAGCTTTCTAAGTATAATAAAAATTCAAACATTCCAGTAGACTCTTGAAATCTTTATTTCAGAGCATATGACTTGGAGCATGATGTGCAGAAAACACTGTTTCCTTTATGTAGCTCAAACATTTGCATGGGAGCTTACTGGTTTGTAAATTCCAAGCAGCATAAATATTGATATACCATGCTTAGCTTCCCACATGCCTTCAGTTTGGTTTTGTCTAAATTACAAAACGGAAGGTACAACCATGTGCACTGTTTAAAGACATGTTTCTTTCTAACCTCTGCTTTCTGAAATAATTGTTATTCAGGTTCTTCATCCTCATTCCCACCCCTCTCCTGTTTTCATGCAAGCGCACACACACACACAGAGATATCCACACCTCAGTGTATCTATCTGTGCAATAGCTTCTAAACATTCAGCATCCTGTTTTATAACTGTGGGAGACGTACTATAAAGATGAACAAAAGAAAGATTGTTGGAGGATTTTGAAGGGAGAGTACTTGCATGGTTTTCTTAGATATTCTACATAGTAGTGAAGCCATTTGCATGGACTTAATAAAAAAATGACCACTAAATAAAGCACTTTATCCTGATGAAAGGAAAAGACCCTCCTAAATTAGAACTACCAAAAACAGTCTGCAAAAGAAAGAACATAATATGCTTCAAGTGATAAAGGAGTTATATCAACTGGTTAATTGCAGTTGAGAAATAAGTACATTCCAAATGCTGGAATGTCTCCTCAGTGCTATAAATTCAGGGAAGGAAAATCAGGTTTATTCAACTGCTTTGAATGAAAGGACTATATCTACAATATTTTTTTCCTGAGTATTGGCAAAAGACATTGGAAGACAAAATGGCAAATTATTTCCCCCCTCCTCATAATGCTGCACACGCCTGAGAAGTGATTTTTTTTTGTTGTTGTTTTAGGGTAAATAGGATGAATTATATCACAGCCGTGCTTCATAGCAGATGGGTAATAAAGTCTTCAGCAGAACAAACCTGCCCTGTTCAGTGTGCTGAGTGCTGCTAAACAAATAATCAGTCTGATGCATGTGTGGCTAGCCAACAGGAATTGGGAATTGCAGTTTGCAACACAAGAACATCAACTTTGAATCAAGAGTAAAAGTAAATTGGATGACTGTAGAGTTTCCATTTGGCATATACAGGTGACTTATTTGCTGTCTTCCACTAAAAGCAAAACCCACTTACCTTTCAGCAGAAATTCAGTCTACTATCAAAAGAATCAATATGTACTGAAACAAAGAAATGCTACCTTTTCACTTATTAAAAATAAATCCAGCGCCTAAGTGTTTATAACAGACCAGTTCAATGAAGATATCAACTGTCTGTTACAATTCAGTATCTACTACTTAAGCTTCAGTTTCTCTTGAAAACATTTCAAAAAATTTATCTGATATTTTGTTTCCCCTTGCAAGTCATGGAAGGATCTTTGTGATTGTACAAAAAAATAAAATGTTACTCTGTGTTCATTCAGTCTTTATTTCCCTTTTTATCAAATATGTTACCAGTTTAACTTCTGTGTTGATAGCAAGCAGTCTTAAAAAATAGCTCCACCCTGAACATTGTGAAAACAATGTCATTACTCAGCGTGTGAAATCAAAAGCAGATGATCAATACTAAAAGGATGGAGTGAGAAAAAAATAGTGACAAGCACTGATGTAAAATTGTACAAATGTAAACCAAACATCTGAAGAGCTTTCTTCTATTCTTATTCCTTTAATGTAAAAGGTCTTTAGATTCTTACCTGTAATAGTGGAAGCTACGAAAAGACGGATAGATGTTTGACTGCCAAACTGATAATTTTCAGAAACTTCTAGCTTCAAGACATGAGCAGTACTAAACCACAGACATTTTTCTTTGTTTATTTGTTCTTTCTAGCAAATATTTTAAGATATGTTGGGAAGAGCAGCATTTGGAAGCCAAAGAACTGTTGCTAGCAAGTGATAATCTTAAAAACAAAGACATATGAAGTAAAATCAAATAGAATATAACCCTGCAAATTAAGCAGAATTTCTGTAAGGATATATAGCCAAAATGAATGAATATCCAAAATGAATATCCAACAAAATATATGTTGCCATACAAATAATCTACCAAAAAGAGATGACTGCATACTGGGGAGTGGAACCAGATGCAGTCATACACTGTGATTGGGAATTCAAGTATGAAACTCTGTATAATAAAGTTTTCTCAAGTATTTGAATTGCAAAGAAGTTCAGCCTTCTTTTGTCATTTTCTGTCATGGTGAGACAGTATATTCTCTCATTGTATGTGTGTGTTTGGTGGAATAGCTTTTTTCCTTTCTTGATGGGAGTTGCAAAACCAAACTGCTGCTTGAAGTGGATCTTGATTTATTCATAGGCGATGTTAAAATAATTTTACAGCTTAGAACTAAAGCAGATGCCTAAAAATCCATTGTCAGACCTAAAGAAAGAGAGATTTTTTATATGTTCCTGTCCTGTTATTTTTTCCTCCTAGCTTTGTACATAAATCTGAATTGTGACTTAGCTAGCTAATCACTCTATATAATAGTCAAAGGAATATCTTCGAGTTTGCTAAAAATTTCATTCTAGTGCAGGGCAAGTGGCATTCCAGAACTCGATAAACAGAAAAATGTTGCTCATTTTAGAGAAAAGTTATTATATTATGACCATATTCTCCATGGTATTTTTCTCCAATGTTTTGCTTCTGTATATCTTTAAATCTAGAAAATATGTTTACCAAAGGAAGAAATAATAGAAAATAAAATTATCTGTTAGGGTGTGAATTTACTCATTTTCTTTGCATCTGCTCTCTTTTTTTCTCTTGCATTCTTTTGTCAGACAGTAGAGGAGGGATATCTGGCTCAAGACTTGGCTTTCCAGCTCTCAAGCTAAACAACCTTTAATAGCTCTGCCTCTCAAAGTCAAAATATTGATTGGGGAAACTCTGAATAAAGCACTTCAGAATAGGACTAAACAGAGAGCATCTGTGATTGAAAACAAGTGCCCTTATTAGTTCTTTCATGGGAACTAACCTACAGGAGGTTTCGTTGCTCAGCTATCAAATCAGCATTACTATCCACATTCCACCTACCCTGCCAGACTGGAGTTTAGATTACATCCTGCAGTCCAGCCATCAAAAGAAAAAATATGTCATTTTAGAATAAGATGAGCACCTTACTTCCCTGTAGGAAATGGCCTGCCCACCTTAAGATACACTTTCTGTTATATGCATGGAACACAAAGATTATGCAGTCATCTTTTCCAGAAGACACTTCATACAGTTCCTCAACCTTTACTTAGAGTAGTAAAACAACAGAGTAGCTGGGATACTGATGTGGCTCCTGATGAATTACTTAAATAGAAAAGACCTTAAGCAATAATCTATAAAAGGATTTTCTCTTAAAAAATATGGTTTCAGGGACTGAGAAGTTTTAACCAGAAATCATTGAAAAAAAATTGTAATTTGCAAGCATTCCAACATGTAAGCATGAAATGTAAGCATGAAATATAAGCATGGTAGCAATTGAGATATTAATCTGCTGATTTCAAGGATGCTTACCTCATATATCAGATTCTAAGAGTGAAATAACAGTCACAACATAGGAATAGATGAAATTTTTCCTTCTGAAACATATCAATTTTCTTCTGTACAGGTTCACATTCATGGTCAGTCAAATATCCTTATATGGTGGATATGCCATATCAATCCTTACCTTTTTTTTTGGAGTTCCTCAAAGACATGCTGAAATAGGTGTATGAGCAACAGCAAAACTAACTGGTTCTGTGGTTTTGGAATAGATGCAAGTAAACTGTTGGGGGTCTTGGCTGGAAACCAGAGTACTTGGGCTACTACTCAGTACCTAAAAAGCTTTAATTGTTGAGATGATGATAGTTGTTTAGGTGTCAATTGAGAGAAATAATACTTAATCTAATTTCTTCAGCTCATGATTTCTGTTATTGAACTGCTCAACAAGAAACATGCTCAGATTTGGATACCTGTATTTGGCTTCATAAAGGGAAGAAAGAGACAATCATCCTTCTCACATCACATATTCCTAGCATAAGAACACTTATGCAGTCAAAAAGGTGTTACTCTCATGGACACAGTAGCTCTGTCTCTAAACACAGCTTCTGTCTGAGATTCCAATGAACAGTGATTCTGTTTGGAGTGCACTCCACTTTAAATGCATGTCTTTACACTTCATGTGAACTACTGAGTCTTTATTAAAAGTTTAAAAAATACTATATTCATCAATGTTATGGTTCCAAAAGTGCGACAACCAAAACTATTACTTCCTAAAGGAGACTCGCTTATTTAGTTATAAGAAATACTGACCAGGTGGTGGTACTCGGCAACCAACTATGTTGCCAAGAGTTGTTGGAGTTCACTTATTCAGTTGGTGTAAGGACAGCCTGAGTCCTGGTAATTACCTCAGTATCAAACTATGTATCAAATCTAAACATCTTAAGATTCAGGATCCAGTTTAGAAAAGTGGAGAAGCACTAACAAATGTTTTCTTGCTCATTCTTCATTTCATTCTTGTTTTCCTTCATTCTTGTTTTGAACACAGTCACTCCTAACACGGTTCACAATATGAAAGAAACAGAGAAACCTCAAGCTAGTTATAGAAGTTTGGGCATTTAAAGCTGTTTCACCTTCTCTTTTTTTCACTGGTCGTTTCCTCCTCTGCCACCATAAACTCTAAGGCCCAAAGTATTCACAGGTTATAAACAAGCTTTGCTTTTATTCATATGTAGCTGGATTTTGTTTGTTGGTTTTTTTTTTTTATCCACCAAAGCAGTAAAAATTCTTATATGTACAACTGCTTGTGCCTAAGATTTCATATTAAACAGATACAAGTCAAGCAATTCTGAGAGGAAATTATTACATTTATCAGGTACATTCATGCTTTTTACAGTAAGAAACTGAAAGAAGTGTGCTCAACCGTGCTGTCAGCAAAGCTGACATTTCTGTCTTGACAAAGCACACAGCAGACATTTAGAAAACTGAACAAATTCTCTGTAGGAGTCATTAGAATATTTTAAGACATTTTGTGAGTTACAGCACAACCAAAGTTGAGAAGTCTTTGTTATGTTTCGGTTAGGAGTTTAACAACAGAAACAGGCCAATATCTCTTGTTGTTTTATCACTTGACAAAACTGCATCTTTTGCTTTAAGCACCGCTAATTCAAAAATATGAACAAAAAATTGAAGCACAGGAGAAGTCAGCATTCTGAGTATCAAATGTGTTTGTTTAATAAAGTCTTTGTGCAGTTCCTAATTATTCTGTTACTCTTCTTGGAAATTGTTTGTCTTGCATGAGTGTGTTCCTAGAAATTAAAGGATTTTCCGTATCTTGTAATTAGTGTTTTAAAAATAAAGCCAGGTTTTTTTATGGTTTAGGAAGTGAGAGAAATACAAGCCATGTTTTTCTAATTGTGAGCCTGCTGCAGAAATGCTCTATAAAGCAGATGTACTTTGCAAATTAGAAGTTGGATTCAATCCTTTATACTGCTTAAAGGTGGTTTCCATTTCATCCTATAACACAGTGTGGCAGCTGAATTGAGGTATGAACTGAATGCAACTGTAAAACAATCCTGTCTGGTTTTGAGACTTTTTTTAAAAAACACTTTTATATCCCTGACCTGTTACTTTCTAGTTTCTATTGGCTGAGATAATTATCTTTGTGATAATACCTTGAAGGTTTTCTATATGCTAACTACCATTTCACTTCAGTCCCTATATCATGATTTTTATTATTTAGTTCATACTAGCAATTTCTAAATGTTTAATCCTGCATTGTAATATTCCCACATATTGGTACTGGCTATTTTTTTAGTTAGATGATGAAACAGTGTAACCCAAAGTGTTTCCAGTGACTTTTCACATTCCAGAAGATTTTTGATAAACATATAAAACCGTCTGTTCTATGACTTCATCCACTGAAACATGGTGATAAAAAGTGATTAAAATTGAAGTACTGAGGAATCTGGGTGACTTAGAGAGTAAGAGGCTGGCTTTTTACATCCAAATTCCCTTTTGAGATTCAACCTCTGGTCTCAAAAGGTATTACTTTACTGGATTGCTTCCAATTATGCTTAGCACTTAGTGACTCATATTACAAGACCAGGACACCCACTTTGAGGCTGTCAGGGTCTAACTGGCATGTTCTGTTCAGTGAAGTCAGACAGCAAGATTAAATCGTGCGCTCATAATGGCGTATCCTACCAATGTGAAACATGTAGTTCCTGAATATCTTTCCTACCCCTTTTCACATGAACTCCTCTGAAACATTTTGCAGACTACATTTTAAGCTAAGTTTTAATGCTTGTGCAAGATTATGAAATATTTTGGGTGGCAGTAGAGAAGCATAGACTGTGACAGTGGAAATTTCTTTTCACGTTGAGTATGCTCTGGGCATACCACAAGAGGAATGTACATGAAGTCTGAGGTTTGTACCATTCAAACTCTGGCTTGTTTTCTGAAATGTCAACAAGGATAAGAAGTTTGTGAAATTCTCCTAATGGATCTGGGAGGTTTGACTGAGGCAGGTAATCCTCTTCATGTAGCTCTTCATGAGAGCTGTTCAAGTATCAATAATTTCTGTTCATAGTATTCCCTCTGCAAATTCTAATGGGGTAAAGGGTTCCAACTTTCATTTTCTTCTTCTCTTGAGGATGTTTGGACTTTGTGTTTGTTCAGTAAGACACAAAACATCCTCAGGTTTGGTAACCTAACCTTTAATAGGGTTTTCGGATACATCCAGCAGTTTTCTGTTGGTCAGTTTCTGTAATCTAGTATGCAGCTTGCTTTCTTGGCATGGTTTATACGCACATTAGATATATATGTGTGTTTTCAGTGGGCATAGAAGGAAGATGTTTAAAAATTCTTTATAATCACAAGGTCCAAATTGGATGGAAGCAGTGAGAGAAATGTGTATCAAATAATAGATAAGAGTTATTGTCATCATGCTATACGGGAAACTTGATGAAAATATCTCATAGAAATAGAAGTTTCTTCTGAAGTTTCTTCTTTCTCTGGAAGAATTCATCTGTATTTTATTGAAAGACTGAAAAGACAACTGTTCATCTATTTAAATTTTCTACCTGTTTGTGCTTTCTGTTACATCATAATAAAGGAAAATGGTCTCCAAGTGACCATTACAGAAAGAACCACCTTTTCCCCTTTTCTTCTTTCCCGATCATCTTTGAGTGTTTGGTTTGGGTTTTCATTAATGTCAGAGCAACATTAGTATGTAGAATCCACACTATCAGCAGAAGAACATTTTGTAAAATATAATCAGAAGGCAAATAATGAGAAAAACTGACAAGTGAAACTGTGTGGAGAATAGAATTATATTATTTTCACTTTCTTCTTTTCTTTTAATTATTTTTAATTTTTTGTTCTTAGGAACAGTTCCTTTCATCTGCTGTTTCATTTTTCAGGAGTTGTAATGGGAAAATAATTGGAACTTTTGGGTCTAGTACTGCTGCTGTTAGTTTTGCAGTTTTGTTAGTTTTTGCGGTAAAAAAAAATTATTAATCAAACTAAGTATAAATTGTTATAAAAGTCAGATATACTGATATATTTTGTTATTATCTTAACAAAATGTGGTGTATCTTTTTCCCCACTTTTTACTCCACTGGTGAATTTTCAGATGAGCTCTTTTCATATAAGATGGGGAAGATTGCTTTTCATCTTCTCATATTTAAGCAATTAAAACATATAGTCCCAAATGATGAGGCCTTTACTGTAAATGCAGGAGGCTGTACAAAAGGTCCTGCTGTGATCCAATCCATCCTGAATAATCCTAAATGTTCAAAGTCTCCTATGCACAGTCTTAGTTCTAGGACACATTTCAGAATGCAATGTAAGCTTCCACCAGTTCTACTATAATACTTTGTCTAGTCATTGTACACTCTACACCAAATAGGATTTAAAAAATACTTACATACATGTATACACTCAACACATATTTGTTCTAATTTTCTCTATCTTGCTGGTCTGGCAAGATGTAATAAATGGCTTAATTTAGGTTGTTTTCTTCTGAAAAGGAAAAAAAAAAAGCCAAACTCTCCTTAAAAATCACAGAGCTTTAGACTGTCTATTGAAAAAGAACTTCCCAGAGAGATTGGTAAATCTGGAATTTGGTGTGTACACACAATGTATTTCAAGATTGTTCTGTATATGAATGTTTATAAACTTTTTATGTATTTACAAGATCTCTTTTCTAAAATATTTTTCTTCTATGTGTATTAGGTTCCTTACCCTCACTGATGTATCCAGAGACTCCATTTTGAATACTAATGTTTACAAAAGGGCAATATTTCTCTTGTAGCATAACGTATTCAACTTTTTGTACTTTATCATCAAAATACATTGCAAACCCTTAGTCTCTTTCTGATCATAGTATTTTTGCCACTGACTTTTTCCTGTGTTTTTACATGACACTTACTGGAACTATCTCTCTTGTCAGCAAAGTTAGAAGATTCTCTACTGTTCCTGAGGCTGGGCATAATTCATAAGAATTTGCAAAATATTTTGACAGAATTATTACATTGCTGTTACTTTAATAATTAGAGATATGTGTAGAATATTAATAATGTGCTATTTCTAGAAAGTCCGAAGTTACCATATATTACACTTAAACTCTCCACATGTCCTGTGCCTCTGCAACAAACATCCAGTAGAGCAGCAGTGTTATTGCACTTTTGGTGTACACTGTATGTCCTCTTGCATTGTTAAAGTAAGTGATATTGCAGTTAGCGGATCAGCACCAGAGTGCATAGTGTTCAGCACTAAAGTAATTTGGTTTGTATTGTTATTTTAGTGTTATTCTTTAGTAACCCTCTGCATTTCAGTTTGCTTTTTTGCAAAACATGAAGTGATTAAATATTCTGCAGTCCTGAAGAACAGCACAACAAATACTATTGGTAAAATAGTAGTAATAACAGCCTATATGCATTGATTCTTAATGTTGGCTATTATAAATATAAATCCTAGTTTCTGACTTGCTAAGAAATCGGCAGAGTTGATAGTCAATTTCGTACTTTTACAGTGTTGTCTCATCTTTACTGGCTGGCTTTTGATCTCATCGTAGGAGCAAATATAGTAACCTGAAGATACATTATTTGGTAGACTATGTTACAGGAATTAATATGTGTATGTACTTATTGATTTACTTCACATTAATGGGTTTCTGTGGCTTCTGATGGATATATCATGGATTAAAATTTTTACACTACACAAACAGTAATAGAACATTGCTCCTTCCATTCTATTTTGAATCATTTATGGTAAAATATGTGCTTTATGCCTCATTTGCTGTAAAATTTATTTTATTCTAGTGTTTAATTAATGAGTAATTCTCCTGGTTGTGGCAAATGGACAGAATATTATCTTCTATTTATAGACTGACATTGTTTAGACAAAGTAGATTAGGCAGAATTTTATCAGTCTAGCATATTCATTAACAGTTTGTGGAAATCAGTGAAGATTTTTTCTTCAGTTATTTATCTAAGGCATTTGTTCACATCTATATGTGAAGTATTTTGAATAGAAAATAACTATATTCCTGAATTTAAAACCAAAGAAGAAAGTAAAACCTACGCTTTTTAATGTAAGAGGGAACCTTCACAGTTTTTTGATGAACAAACAGAAATAAAATAGGTATTGTCCCTTGAGATGCTCTTAAATCAGTCATACCACTAAATAGCTTTTAAGAGATTCTAACGCTAAATCTGTTATAGATAGAAAGAAATGTTTATTTCAGCAGAAAAGCTTCAATAAGGCTGCATTTTGGTACCAAAACAAGGAGATTCTTCTTTTTTCCTTCACAGGAAGCTTGTCTTCAGTGAACAAACAAGCTTAGTAGACATCAACTGTTGTAGGCTTTTCAGAAGTTTTCTCATTCCTGTGCCAAAGTATGAGTGGACAATAGGCTGCTGCGCGGGACATAGTAGGTTTTGTTAAAGACACATAAGTATGAAAACAGTAATTCATTGGTAGTGTTTGTTTTTTATTCCTTAAATGCAGTTAGAATGCAGAGGATTCAAAGCAAAGAATATGCATTTCTAAAGCATCTCTTCCGTATTTATGCTGTGGCTACTACATTTGTTTAAACAGAAAATTACTCCATTCATGCTTTATTAGCTCTTCTTTTGTACCACAGCCTTGACCCCAGTCATCATAAATTGAGAAATAGTGGGGAACTAATGGAGACAGATGGGAATATGGCTTGCCATTTACTCAAATTGGTAAAGTAATTAACCTCAAGGTGCTGGTTTGCAAGAAAAATTGTTGGAATATCTCAGGGCGCCGGTAAACAGACTCCTGCTTTAACCACTTCTGACAACTGCATCATAAACTAGACTTATTCTGTTCAATTGACCTGTCAACGTCTTGAGTCCAAATAAAGATTTGTATTACAATGCACTTGCTGAGAAAACTACTGCTGTTTCTTTTCAAATGGTTTGCTGTTCCCTCTCTGCTAGCTAGAAGCTGGAATGTCATGTATTCGTTCTTCAGCCATTATATTCCTTAGAAATCTTTCACTACTGATTGTGTGACAGCTTTGTGACAGCAGATGGTAGTCATTTGGCTTGAGAAAATGAAATGAAAAAACATGGGCCAGACTGACTGGGCTCATTTAGAACAGCAGTGGACAGAGGCCAGATCGAGTTTTTATTTATCGAGGGACATCATGTAATGAAGCCAGTTTCTTTTATTTTTTCCATTTTCTACTTTACCCCTCTGCATATTGTGTGAATGAGGTAGATTTTCAACATATTAGTACATAAATCAAAGGCAGTCTTGTAAACAGAAATATTTTATCAAAAAGCCCTGATCCATGTGGCAGCTTTCAAATCCTTCTGAGTTCTTTCCTCATCCATTTTTTATTCCTTCCTCCCCCAGACCCCCAGTTTAATAGAGGCATCTTTTAGATTTATTTTGTACTCATTATCAGCTGGAATAATATTATTTTAAAACAGTAAGTTAAATCTTCAGAGGACTTTTTATAAGTTGGTTTCATGGATTTAGCTCAGTAACTAGAAGAGGTTTGATCATTCAGGCTCTAACAGTTCTTTATTTTATATGTTTCAATTTGCAACTGAAGCAGCCATGATAAAAAAAAAAAGAAAGGAAGATGGGTTTGATATTGTCATAAACTGTATCTGAAAGCCATATATCAGAGGAACATACAGTGCAATCTTCATCTAGAGTAAATATAGCTTTTCAAGACAGACAAGAACTTGAAACATAGTATGGCATCTCAATTTGATGAAAGCAAGTTCAGAAGCATCAAGGAGCACAATTTATAACTTCTGCTGCCTCAATTTGTCCATAGATGCTTACAATGGCATCTAATAATGCCTTGCTGCTTAATACTAATTCACCACCATGATGACCACAGTAATTTAAATAGTTTAGATATTTGTTTTTATGAATTTCTGGATTTTCGGAAGCAAACATAGTTCCAGGTGAGTGGAATAATATGTTTTAAAATATATTTATTCTTCTCAAATTTAAATTTTTCAGTAAATAATAATTTTCCTATTAATGCTCCCTAAAATTAAATTTCTCGCCACATTTAAAAGTTCATGCGTTTTATATTCAAGGTAGTCTTCTTTGAAATGTGTTATGAGTTCCGAGACTGTGCCAAAGATAATTTGTCAGTGTCACCTGCACTGGTGCATTTCCATCACTGGATTAAAGATTTATTAATGTGTAATTGATAAAGAAAACACCAAGCAGTATTTTGCAATCATGGGTAGTGGTTTAGAATAGTATTTTATATTTTTCTTCTGATGGGCATGGCATTTTATGGGGTTTTTAAACCAATATGCTCACACAGAAATTTCATAGAGTTCTTTGACCAGTCTTTCTCAGTAACTGCGTTGGTGATTTCACAGCAACTAATCTATGTTTTCAATGTCAATTATTTTTAAATCTATGGTCAAATTATTTTTTGTTTCATAACCTCCCAAAAAAGGCACAACAAGTTATGGAAATGGGGAATTAGACAGTATTACTTGTAACCAGCTGGACTGAGTTCTGTAAATTTCTTATTTCTGAGAGGATAATGCAGGTTAAACATATTTGTTACCTGTGTTGTTTTCTTCTGGTTTTGAACATTTTAATTTATAATCAGACAACAAGAACAGATGTAAGAAATGTAATTTAATCGTTTTATTACTATCTTTGTATATTTTGAAGAATTAGGTATTGTACTCTTGGGAAGTCATATTTTATGCCTAGTTGGAAAAATGAATAATGTAATAATATGCAAAATGTGAAGTTTTAGAACTTCACTACTGAGTAAGGCATATAAACTAATGATCTAGTTAAAGTCCCTTGTGCACCATAATAAATATGGACTAAATTTGTCATTATAGCTTTAGACAGAGGTTTCAGGCTACAGATTTAATTATATCCTTTTTTAATATTCATACTTCTAAACTGCATAATTCCTTTCTACTGTAAAACTGAGTGCTATATTAAAACAAACAAAAAATGTCAGATTACTAAATGGATATTAACATGGAGTCAACAAGCATTTAATTTCTGTAGAGAACACTACAAAAAAGAGCGTAAGCTTTGTGTTGCTCAAGAGATCTTTTCATAGATGCCCATCGTTTGTACAGAGAGATTGCTTCCTGTTTTAATGCCGACTTTTGTTACAGAGGTTAATTAGTTATTTATGGAACTCATAAAGGACACAGGAGCAATACAGGAATACCTTTTGTTAGCCATTAAGAAACACTGATTATTGAAAAGCCTAATTTAGTCTCCATATGATACAAGAGTTAGCTGAGACTAGTTCATATCACATTCAGTCAACACTACTTAATGGTGTCTGAATATTGATGACGATAAATAATGGCTGAATAAAATACTGCCACATCAGAATGTTTATTCCATGCCTCCTATCTCTGTAATAAATATTCTATTAACTTGAATTTAAAGACTTTGTTCCCTTTACAGTATACACTTGACCAGGTTTTCAGATTAGGGTCATCAATTAAAGCTCAACTTAAAAACCAAAAAACTTTTGTGTCCACTTTCATAGTCTTAAAGGCATATGTTAAGTAAATGAAGAGAGAAAAGAAATATACCTAAATTAATGAGTCTTGTCCCATTCTTTCTCTTGGGAAGGCCCTTAAATACAACCAGAACAATGAAAAAGTACAAAGGTAGCAACAACAAATGTGAAGTTAAAAAAAGAGGAAGAGCAGTAACGTACATTTTAATGAGGGGTAAGCAAAGAATAAATTATATTTCATGGGTAACTACAAGGAAAGTTCAAGCCAAACAGAGAAGTAGTCAGTATAGTTACTAATAATTTACAATCTGAATTGGCTCAGTTGGGAAGAATGAGTTCCAAAGAGGCTAAGGAAGAACTATGTACTCCTTTGAGTAAATTCCCTATGGGTAAGTTGGTCCCTTGTATATCAAATAAAATATTTAAGCTGGCTGATAGATTTGAGCCACTCAGATGCAGTGCTCAAAAATAAATGTTTCATCTAGCAGACAGAACTGGTGTTGGGTTTGAAAAAGGTGTTTCAACACTCAAATGAACAATGAAGGTCTTTGATATACCACTGCCTGCTTAAATGATCCTATTTCTTGTTTTTACTTTGCATAAAAATGCACTAGGTAAGAGAAAAATTAATACTTTCCAATGAATAAAATTGCTTTTGTTAAAAAAAGAAAAATTGTGTGGGTGATGGCTGCATAGTTTTCATGCAGCTTTCATATATGTATAGTGAATGATCTTGGGTTAGTTTTACATTATTTCTTTCTATAATCTAGTATTGAAATTATTATTTCTTGTCTTGCTTATCCATACTAAAATTCTTTTATTTTATCAGAGGGCATATTATAAACATTTTTACATATTTATACATTGTCTTATTATGCAAATTGCCAAGAGCTATCACAGAGGTGAAGGAGAGTTAGGAATGAAGGTAAGAGGACTTTTCTAGCAGACGGTCATTTAGTAGATGTACAAAGGACATATTTCTTCAGTTTCAGAATTAGAATTGTTAAAGTCATAAGAGCATTTCTATTGGGATGTTACTAGCTGCTCCAGGGACAGGCTGAAGAAGGGAGGAAAAAGCTATTTTCAAGTTAGTTCCTTCATTTAGTTATCTGCTAAGTCTGGCTGAAATACAACAATTTCAGTGTTATTTTTATGAATAGTTCTTTCTTAGTACTGAATTTTCAGCATTGGTAATTCTGATCGTATTCTCTTGAGTTAAAAAACAAAATAATTTTTTTTCTATTATAAGATAAATACTTTAATCATGCGGGCACATAAAAATGCTATCAAAAGTTCAGAAATAATTTCAGAGTGCCTATGACAGATATCAAAACACTAGTGATATGGAGATCTGTAAGTTTATATCTATTCAAAACCAAGGTAATAGTCATGATTGTATTGACTGCCCAAAGAAGAGGTCAGTTGTGCCAGATGTTGAGTATATACAAAACAATACAAAGACATTTTCTGAAAGCTTACAGTTTAAGTTATAGGAAATGAAAAATTAAAATGAAAATTTTGGAATGTTTTTTGGGGTATCAAACTTAGATCTCAAGGATTCCTCACAGCATGAATATTAGAATTGAAGAATTCGTAACATGAACTGAATCTATTGGTGAAGGATGAAAAGTAGCATAAATTAGAGACAAGAGGTAATCAGGCAGCCAGGTGACAGTCTAAAGCCTAACACATTTTAGAATCATAGAATCACCAGGTTAGAAGAGACCCATTGGATCATTGAGTCCAACCATTCCTATCAAACACTAAAACATGCCCCTCAGCACCTCATCTACCTGTGTCTTAAACACCTCCAGGGAAGGTGAATCAACCACCTCCCTGGGCAGCCTATTCCAATGCCCAGTGACCCTTTCTGTGAAAAACTTCCTCCTAATTTCCAGCCTAAATCTCCCCTGGCGGAGCTTGAGGCCATTCCTTCTTGTCCTGTCCCCTGTCACTTGGGAGAAGAGCCCAGCTCCCTCCTCTCCACAACCTCCTTTCAAGTAGTTATAGAGAGTAATGAGGTCTCCTCTCAGCCTCCTCTTCTCCAGGCTAAACAACCACCAGCTATCTCAGCTGCTCCTCATAAGGCCTGTTCTCCAGCCCCTTCACCAGCCTCCTCACTTTTCTCTGGACTTACTCCAGAGCCTCAACATCCTTCTTGTGGTGAGGGGCCCAGAACTGAACACAGGATTCAAGGAGAGGCCTCACCAGTGTGGAGTACAGAGGGAGAATAACCTCCCTGGACCTGCTGGTCACATCGTTTCTGATACAAGCCAATACAAGATACAATACCATTGGCCTTCTTGGCCACCTGGGCACACTGCTGGCTCAGGTTCAGTTGGTTGTCAACCAACATCCCCAAGTCCTTTTCCTCCAGGCAACTTTCCAGCCCCTCTTCGCCCTGTCTGTAGCACTGCATAGGGTTGTTGTGCCCCAAGTGCAGGACCCGGCATTTGGCTGTGTTAAACCTCATGCCATTGGACTCTGCCCAGTGGTCCAGCCTGTTCAGATCCCTTTGCAGAGCCTCCCTACCCTCCAGCAGATCAACACTTCCACACAGCTTAGTGTCATCTGCAAACTTGCTAAGGGTGCACTCAATGCCTTCATCCAGGTGATTGATGAAGACATTGAACAGGGCTGGACCCAGCACTGAGTCCTGGGGAACCCCACTTGTCACTGGCCTCCAGCTGGACTTAACACCGCTTACTACCACTCTCTGGGCCCAGCCATCCAGCCAGTTTTGCACCCAGGAGAGTGTGTGTCTGTCCAGGCCAGAGGCTGACAGTTTCCGTAGCAGAATGCTGTGAGAAACCGTGTCAAAGGCTTTACTGAATTCCAGGAAGACCACATCCACAGCCTTTCCCTCATCCAGCAGTCGAGTCACTTTGTCATAGAAGGCAATCAGGTTGGTTTGGCAGGACCTGCCTTTTGTGAACCCATGTTGACTGGGCCTGATCACCCGGTTCTCTTGTAAGTGCTTCATGATAGCACTCAAGATCACCTGTTCCATGACTTTCCCTGGCACTGAGGTCAGACTGACTGGCCTGTAGTTCCCTGGATCCTCCCTGCTACCCTTCTTGTAAATGGGCACAACATCAGCCAGCCTCCAGTCCAGAGGTACCTCCCCAGTCTTCCAGGACTGCTGGAAGATGATGGAAAAGGGTTTGGTCAGCATATCCACCAACTCCCTCAATACCCTTGGGTGAATCCCGTCTGGTCCCATAGACTTGTGGGTGTCCAGTTGGGCAAGCAAGGCGCTGGCCACCTCCTCTTGGATCATGGGAGCCTTGTATTGCTCCTCTAGTTCTGGAGTTTGTACACAGAGGGAACAGCTTTCTTTACAATTAAAGACTGAGGCAAAGAAGGCATTAAGTACCTCAGCCTTTTCCTCATCCCCTGTCACTGTTGTTCCCTCTGTGTCCAAAATGGACTGTATGGTCTCCCTAGTTCTCCTTTTGTTATTTATATATCTATAGAAAGATTTTTAATTATCTTTCGCTGATTTTGCTAACCTGATTTCTAGTTCAGCCTTAGCCCCTCTGATTTTTTCCCTACACAACCTCACTTCCCTCCTGTAGTCCACCCAAGAGGCCTGTGCCCTCTTCCAGAGCCTACAAACATTCTTCTTCTTCCTAATATCACTTGAGATCTCTCTACTCAACCAAGCTGTTTTTTGCCCCTGCCGGCTTTTTTTCCGGAACACAGGGATGGCTTTCTCCTGAGCTGCTAGGATCTCCTTTTTGAAGAGCTCCCAGCCCTTATGGGCTCCCTTGCCCTCAAGTACTGTCTCCCAGGAGACTTTGCCAACCAGCCTTCTAAAGAGTTCAAAGTCTGCCCTCTGGAAATTTAATGCTACTGTCCTGCTAACTACCCTCTTCACTTCACCTAGAAGGGAAAACCCTATCATCTCATGATCAGTTAGTCCTAGACGTCCTCCTACTGCCACATCCCCCACCAGGCCTTCTCTGTTGACAAACAGCAGGTCCAGGAGGGCACCTTCCCTTGTTGGTTCATTCACCAGCTGCATAAGGGAGTTGTCTTCTGCGCACTCTAGGAACCTCCTAGACTGCTTCCTTTCTGATCTAGTGTACTCCCAGCAGATATCAGGGAGATTGAAGTCTCCCACAAGAACAAGAGGCATTGACTTGGAGATTAACCCCAGCTGTTTATAGAAGAGCTCATCAGCTGCTTCTCCTTGGCTGGGTGGCCTGTAACAGACTCCCATCACAAAATCTACCTTCTTATGGGCTCCTCTGATTTTAACCCACAGGCACTCAATCTCCTCATCAACACAATCCATCTCAGTGGTGTCCAAGTCCTCCCTTACAAAGAGGGCTACTTCGCCTCCTCTCCTACCCTTCCTATCCCTTCTGAAGAGTTTATACCCCACCATAGCTGTACTCCAGTTATATGAGTCATCCCATCACATTTCTGTGATGGCAATGACATCATAGCCTCCTTGCCCTACGACAGCTTCCAGTTCTTCCATTTTATTCTCCATGCTGCATGCATTAGTGTAAATGCACTGCAGCTGAGCTACTGAGCCTTCCGCCCTCTTAGAGGGGACAGTGCTTGTTCCCAGTTGCCTGTTAACTGGAGTAGCTTGCACCAGAGTACCTGTATCTCCTTTGCTGCTCCAGGGTGCATTCTCCCCCACTTCCTGTGCAGTGATGTGCTGGTGATCCTCACCAGCACACCCTCTCCTAATCTTTAGTGCCCCACATCCAGGCACGCACTTGCCTAGCCTTGACTCAATCTCCTCCCCCTTCACATCAAGTTTAAAGCTCGATTTATGAGCTTAGCTAAGTTTTTAGCAAGGGCCTTAGCCCTTCTAGGAGACCCATGTGCCCGAACCTTCGCAACCATGCATTTAGAAGCATTAGCAAGCTTTTTTGAATTGGCATCATAGCTTCCGATTTTAGAACTCCACCTTCTGTTGGTGCTGCTTAGTATATGAAAGCTTAAATATACATAGTTTTGGCCATATCTAGATTTTGCAGTCTTATGGTAGAAAAAGTGAATTAACTACAATTCATTCTAAAGGTGGACTCCAGATCAATACCACCATCCGCTCATAACAAAAATGCCCTATTTAGAAAGGCAGATACTGCCACAGCAATGACCATGGAACCAGCCTGACATACAGAAAGAGAATCATAGAATCATAGAATGGTTAGGGTTGGAACGGTCCTTAAAGATCGTCTAGTCCCAACTCCCCCTACCATGGGCAGGGACATACCAATAAATCAGGTTACCCAAGGCCCCATCCAACCTGACCTTAAACACCACCAGGGATGGGGCAGCCACAACTTCCCTGGGCAACCTGTTTCAGTGTCTCACCACTCTCGTGGTGAAGAAATTCTTACTAATGTGTAGTCTAAATCTGCCCTTCTCCAGTTTATACCCATTCCCCCTTGTCCTATCACTATAAGCCTTTATGAATAATCCCTCTCCAGCTTTCTTGTAGGTTCCTTTCAAGAACTGGAAGGTTGCATCCCTATAAATGCCCCAGGTTACCCATCCCTGCTTTCACTGCCTGTGCTGTTCCCTATTCTTTAGTTTAATCAGCAGGTCTACACTGGTCTCTTTCCTACCCTGTCTGATTTTCTACATCTGGGGACTGAGCACTCTTGTGCTTTGTGGAAAGTATCCTTGAATGTTTTCCAACTCTGTTCTGCTCCATTGTCTTGGAGGACCACATCCCAGGGGATCCTAGCAAGTAATTCCTTGAAGAGCTGAAATTCTGCTCTCCTGAAATTTGGTGTCCTGACTATATTCCTCACCTGTCCCATATCTCTCTGGACCTTGAACTGCACCAGTGCATGATCACTGCAGCCCAGGCTGCCTTGAATCTTAATGTCACTGATGTAGTGACCATAAAATAGAGTATTGCATCTCCTTAGGTGGAAGTCTCTATCAGCTGGATTAAGAAGTTATGCTAAATAGAAGTCTCCTTGGTTGCCTACAGCTTGCTGTGGTACTTTTTCAGCATATGTCAGGGCAGTTGAATTCCCCAAGCAGGATGAGAGCTTGTGAGCATGAAGCGTTCTGGAGCTGGAGGAAGAAGACTTCATCAGTTTGTTCTCCTTGATCGGGTGGCCCGTACTATACATCAACCACAAGGTTCTTGTTGGTTCTTAGTTTTGACCCACAAGCACTCGGCCTGTTCATGACTACTCTTCAGTGACAGCTTTTCACATGTATCCCTTTCCTGAGACAGACAGCAACATTTCCACACCTCCTTCCTGGTTTGTCCCTTCTAAATAGCCTCTAGCCATCGATTGCCACACCCCAGTCATGGGATTCATCCCACCACATATCCTTGATGGCAATCAGATCATAGCTTTCTAGTAGAACGGTAGCTTCCAACTCTTCCTCCTTGTTATCCAAGCTTTGTGTGCTAGTGTAAAGGCACTTGAGCTGGCTGTCAGTTGCAATGTTATACTATTAGTCCACAACTGAGTCCAAAGAGCTATTTATTGTTCAGAGATTGCACTTAAGCATTAGAAAGTGAATTGCATCTACTACGATTTGAGTCCATTTGAGCAATAAAGCTGGTGAAGGGGCTGGAGAACAGGCCCTATGAGGAACGGCTGAGAGAGTTGGCGTTGTTTAGCCTAGAGAAGAGGAGGCTGAGAGGAGACCTCATTGCTCTCTATAACTACCTGAAAGGAGGTTGTGGAGAGGAGGGAGCTGGCCTCTTCTCCCAAGTGACAGGGGACAGGACAAGAGGGAATGGCCTCAAGCTCCGCCAGGGGAGATTTAGGTTGGAGATTAGGAGGAAGTTTTTCACAGAAAGGGTCACTGGGCATTGGAATAGGCTGCCCAGGGATGTGGTTGATTCACCTTCCCTGGAGGTGTTTAAGGCACGGGTAGATGAGGTGCTGAGGGGCATGTTTTAGTGTGTGATAGGAATGGTTGGACTCGATGATCCAATGGGTCTCTTCCAACCTGGTGATCCTATGATTCTATGATTTCTGCTCTCTCCTGCGTGGTAACATGTGGATCCCATGGGCTACATACCAACTTTGAAGAGTTTCAAGATGTTTTAGATATCTTATTAGACAGTAACAGAAAGCACACCAGAATTTAACATAGTTATCTTTTTCTTTTGGTTCTCATTTGCTTTTCTCTGGCTTTTTGTCCTCTAGGCTCTGCCTAATTTGTTTGCTTATTGGTTTAATATGATTTTGTTTCTATTCTCATACATTATATTATATTTTTCTGTAGTTAGTCTATATCGCGAGTATGTGAGAATATACAAGTACAGGACACAGAATAGAACCCTAATTTTAAAAATAATGTCATTTTCTGTTACAATAGGAAAACCTGACATCTGACATACCTCAAACTCAGAAGGAAATATCTTAAGTGCATTTCTCCTCTGTGAAGAAAATTATTATTCTTGCGTTCAGGCAACGCTAGCACTGGTTCTGGTCTGAGATAGCATGACATTTACTATAATATTTTGTCTGGCTGGTTCTGTTTGTTGATAGTTATGACTTTCAATCAAAAAATAGAAACCTAACAATTTTTGAAGAGAGTTACTTTGGAAGTCCTGTTGAAAACACATAGGTTGGTGGCTGTTTTCTTGATGAAGTCAAATGTCTGTCATCTGGGAATAACTTTTAAGTGGGCTGAATATGGTAAGATGCTATGCTGGTGTTCCTCCTCGAGTGTCAGGTCTTTGCCAAGGTCACCTAATTAGAGTTGTTTACAACAGGCTTTTGCCTCCACCTGTCCTGTTATTGATGGTTTATAAGCAACAGTTCCTTGTGTGGGACATCAGCCAGATAGCTGCAGAAAAACTGCTGAGCAAAGGGAGAGTGCCTCCACTGTGCTGGCACACAGCAGAATTACTCTGGCTTAGTGCACTTGGCATGTTTTCCTCATAGTTGCATTTCCATGTGGCTTTATCTGACCATTTTCTAGAGCTATAGTGATTTTTCAGAATACTTCAATACTTACGTAGTAATGATGCTTGAGATATCCTGTTGCCAAGGTGTAACATTCCCAATCTAGTGTTTCTCTGTTGGCATCCAGGGACAGTCAGATAAACTGTTCAATTCACAGTGGAGTCTTTAGGTGAATATTCTTATGTGTTCTTTCTTAGGTTAGCGTTTTCTCATTTTGGCATTTAACTTCGGGAGTATGAAGTAGGATTATCTAATGATCCCCGTATAGTCAAGGAGAAAGGAATATAGGTTACAGGATTAAGAGCAGAAGCCTATCTTGTTTGTGGTGTCTGCATCTTTCTTCTCTGTCCTCTGTTAAAGCTTAGGGAACTAGGGCATCTAACTTTGATACTTAAAATCCAATGTTTATGTTAGTCAGTATAAATGCTGCTCTTCAGGCATCTTTAGGTACTTACTGCCAAACAGTTAATGTGCTGTGCATATACACTTGTGCTCACTATAAATAAGCATTCCTCTGTACACAAATACTAGTCTACTAAAAATGGTCTGCTAGTGCCATACTCTCCACTTACAGAGCTTTACCCCACATTTCCTTTCAGTAGAGCATCTTTCTGAACTGATAACAGCATTTGCAGCAGAAATCAAGTGCACATCTCATAGAATTGTCACCCAGGAGGTGCTATTTCATCATTTAGTCACAGCAGTTCTATGTAAAAAAAAAAAAAAAAGAGGTAGCAAAATCTCAGTTTGAGTGTCCCTTTCCTAAAGAGGAGGGGAAGAAATGTTCCCCTTTCAGCCACAGTAAACTGTCAGCTGCTGAATCTGTGTTATTTTCAATTATGCTCATCTAATGCCTGTGTATACAGGAGACATGTCATTTTGCAAGAGACACCGTGAGCTGCCTAGGTTAACAAAGCTTCCTGTACCATTGACTTAAGAAGCAGTTAAATAAGTCTGCATTGTTACAGTTCTCAATTTAAAACTATTTTTATAACCTTGAAACATTGTTCATGTTAAGAATGAGCCGGTGAGATGTAGTTTCACTGAGGTTCTCATACGTAGATAAAATAATGTCTTCACATAAGAAAATATCCTGCAAAAATGATGTATCTGAGTAAATTTATTTTTCCAGTAAGCCCAAGGGTCTGACCAACTCAAAGTTAAAAATATCAACCCTAAAAATATTACCTTTTAACGTTAAAATATGCATGAATTAGTTCACTTAGGTTCATGGGATATGTGAGAAAATAATGGCCACATTAAAAGGTTTAACAAAGAAGAAAATAATTGCAAATACACTAAATTTGTCTTCTAAAAAGTTAGTTTTGGATCACAGATGCATATGATATCTTAAGTATATGTAACCTGGTATCATTCCTGTGATAATTCTCTATGGCATTCATTCTGTGGTGCTGATTGAGTCCTTTAATACAAACATCACGTCATTTGGCTGAATACTAACTACTTGATTTTTTTTAGTGCACTGACTATGCTATGACAAGCTCATGTGAATAATCCAAGTCTCTATTCCTAGATCTTGACGAGTTTCACATGTTATAGGGATTGAAGTGGCTAGTAGCTCATCTGCAAGAGTCAGATGTCACCGGCTACAGATGAGAAAGATCATTTTGTATCTAAGGAAAAGAATTGTGCTCCTGCTTCACTGAGCTGCACTTTATGTTTAAGTTCACATTTTAACGTGATTCAAGATGTGAAACCTGGCAGCTTCTTTATCATTTACCCACATTTTGCCTTTTCTCCATTCCCAGAACTGTCGTCTTTCTTCCCTCCACTAGAACAGACGTTGTTTTCACCTTTCTAGTTTGATCAGCTTGCAAGCAGATGTTCTTATGTAATTTTTAATTAATTGATTTCTTCCTTGGAGGGTTTTGGTTCATCTGTTTTAAAAAGATACCTTAACTTTTTTTTTTTTTTTTAAAGGAAGAAAAGAAAGCACATTTGCTTGTTGTCTTGTGTTTTTCAAAATGAAAATATAGTAAAATATGTCAGGGAAATTAAAGCAACACTTACATTGGTTAAAAAAGTTTATACATCCTACCTACAAATAATTTAGCTAAAATATATCCATTACAGATGCCATTTGCACCTGTATTATTGAACCTCAGTGCCAGTTCCCCTTGTCCATCCTGAGTTCAAGAGTCCCACAGTTCCATCCATTCGTTCCTTCTACCTCTCAAGTGGAGGAGAAGAGGAATGGATTTTGAGAAATAAGAGAAAAATATTCTGAGGTAATACTCTTGTCTGTCTTCTTTCTTCCCCACTTTTTTATTTTAGTAATATTCTTTTCTTTAGTCAACAATGAAGTAATGAGACTGTAATGAGAAGTAACACTAGGATCTTCATTCACATAGCAGAAAGACAACTACCAGTTTCTAGTGTTACATAGGCCTTCAAGATAATGTATGTAACAAGCACAAAAATGCCTTTTTCTGCTGAGAACTGTTGAGGGTATTGTAGTTAGAAAAGTTACTCTTGTGGGCTATAATCTCCAGCTGACTTACTCAGACTGTAGACCTATTTCCTCATCAATTCTTTAATCATGCCAGTTAAATGAACTGTGATTTCAGCTGACTGCCAGCACCATCATCTTGTCAGACCTACCTCAGCTTGACTCACCAGCCAAAGCACTGATGAGAGCACTCACAACTGTATTTCATTTAAGTTGATCTTGGTTATTTAAATAGTGAAAAAAGTAAGTTTTTGCCATCTCTCTTTCCTCTTAAGGAAAGTTCATTTGTTTTTTTAGCATGATAGTAGAAAAATAATTATGGCTGGAGTAGGGTAAGGAGATCAGCAGCTAGAAGCAGTAGCCTTCCAGATAACAGGTGGGATTTAAAAAAATAGGATGTATTCATCATCTCAAACAAGGAAAATGTGTGATTACTATCCTAGATATATGGAGATCTATGATAAGCATATTTAGATGTTTGTATGTTTGTAAGCCAAAGCTCTGACTGGGGTTCTTTAGCATTTTACGTGTGAGAGACTTCTTAAGGAAATAATTTTAAACAAATAAGCATGATGTAGGTCTGAAATTTTGCAAAACAAAATTAAGACTGCATGTATACCAGTTCAGCCTGAAATAAAAAGTCCTCCAACAAGTCCTTTCACATCCCATTTTCCAGATTTGCTTCTATCAGCAATGAAGTGAGAACCTCAAGACAGACCAAATCATTTTACACAAATGGCTAATAATAACCAGCTCCTTCCTGGAAGAATTTCAAGGAGTAGCAGAGAGAGAGGACGCTTCTTTTCCCTTTTAGGCCTCCACACTAGCTTTTCGGCTAAGATTGGACACATAATTAGGAGCACTTTTACACTGGAGCATCTTTATACCCCGTCATAAGTGTAATTGGGTAGTATGTATCATCACAGAATCACAGAATCACAGAACAACCAGGTTGGAAGGGACCCATCGGATCTTCTAGTCCAACCATTCCTATCTAACACTATCATGAGACAATTACATTCTGTGAGGAGAGATGAAGTATTGCCAGTACAAAAGCAGTGTATTTCTGGACAGAAAGAAGTTAAACTATTTCAGTCCCTAACTAGAATTCTTTTCGAAATCTCATCAGTATACGTAAAACCTCTAGAATCTGTCATTTTACTGTGTTTTTCCTCTTCTGTGCCTTTGAAATACATAATCCTTTGTTTTATCTAAACTGTATTGAATTTCCCTGTTGCTGCTGAGGAAATATATTTATCATCCTTGAAGTGTGTATTATGTACCTGCCTTCCATTCCAGAAGGGAGTAATAAATAAAAGATAACTAATTGTTTAGTGGCTGATCTGACAGAGAGAAGATACTGGGTCAGAGAGGACCTATCCTACATAAATTGCCCTGGCAGAGTGAAGGGGTATAAGCTGCATTTGGTTACTGAACTTTCTGAGTATTGGCAGGAGAGCTGTGCTGTATGTCATACAGTGACAAGCAGAGAGAATTGGTAACTAAGCTTCCCTGGATAATTGGATTTCACCATCTGATACACATTTATAGAGTAGGCAGTAAAGACACATATGTAAACAAAGAAAGGAACAAAAATAAGTTATATTGCTAGGATTACAGGGTGACTGAGGCTAGAAAGGACCTCTGGGAGGTCTCTGGTCAAACCACCTGTGCAGAGCTGTGAGGTAACACAAGGTTATTTGAGGTTTTATCCAGTCATATCTTGAAAATCTGACATACCGCATCTTGAGACACCCTTTATCACCCTTAATTAACAATAATGAAAAAATATATTTATTTGTCTTTGCAAAAAACGTCTTTGGCTCGCTTGACACTTTTTATTGCTGCTTCTGAGACCCAGCACACTCTGCCAGAATTTAGACAAGAATTTTTTGGAAGTCAGTCGTTCTGTTTGCATGAAAACATCAGCAGAATTTATGAAATCTCTGAGAAGGGAATTCTGTTTGTAAAATGGCTTGTGCTGCCAGTACATGCTTTGGGCTAAGTAAGTTCCTGATTAATTCTGAGCTCTGATGACAATGTTCAAATTGTTTCCAAACTTCCCTGTGATCTAGAAGGTTCAGATCCAATAGCACAGATTTGGGATTATCTATGATTCTGGTATTCCAAATATGCTTCAGATTATGTTGCCTTTAAAATCTGTTGAATGTGTCTGAATTACTAATTTTACTATCTAATTGCTTAGATGAAAGTAATCAAAATACATCCCTAAATATGGACTTCATTTCCACAATTGCATTTCTACAGTGATTTTTCATTCTAATTCAGCAATTCTGGTGAGCTGATGCTGGACATATTTAAAAAAATTGTCCTGTTGTTTTTATTTATTGTACTGTTGAATGTATAGTGACAGAAAATGTGTTAAGAGTTTAAGGCAGCAACTATTGTTCTAAAAGCAACAGTAAAGAGATAAAAAGGTTGAGGTGGTGTAGGGAAAAGCAACTTGGAAGAAATACTTCTGTTTTTGCTGGAATCTACACTCCGGTATTTCTAAATCCTTTTGGTCCATGCCAGACATACAACACAAATACTACTGGTGCAGCATCGGTTATTTTGCAATGCTTTACTTGGCTGTGTGAAAATAGACTTTAGATTATCCTGTGCTCATTGCTGGAATTCCTCTGTCAGCTGACAAGCTGAGGTTATAAGAACTGTTTAAGACTGGAAGTATTGGTGTTCAGAAATCTGACATGATTTTCTAGTTGTGACAACTGATTTGGCAATAGCCAGTGATTTAGGTCTAACTGTAATAAGTGAATTAATCTGAGTTAAAACATAGCGATCTGTCATGTTTAGAGATACCTCAACAGCTGGCTGATTTGTCCTCTGTCAGGCTAGTTTGTCCTGTGCAAATCTTCTGTCAAGTACAGAAAAGAACTGTTGAGAGAAAATTATATGGCGGTTTTAGAGTTAGTGATGAATTTTTCTCCGAACATACCAGCTGTGCCAGCAACACTATTTTTTGTGGCATTAATCAAATAACTTGCCTGCAGCACCTTCACTTTCCCAAAGGCTGGAAGATGAATCTGTCAAAAAATGTCACTGGGATTTGCCAAGAGCTTTTCCTAAGCTCAGATACTTGTCCATGCTCCTCAGAAGTTTGAATAAGGCTTTGAGGGATGTTGTTCTTGGAATTAAAAGTCCTGTGGTGTAATTTTACCCTACACATGAATTCAAAGCCATTGTACAGCAAACATGATGAAATTAAGGAATCTGCCATAAGGCCAAGTACTCAAGCTTTATTAATGCACTCCACTTGATGACTTACAGTTCTGTGTTTATTTTTAGTAGTCTTTATGCAGTTAGTGAAGTACAAGACCAACTAAAGGCCACAGAGTGATCCAGCTGCTTTTCTGCAGGTGGAGGAAATTGAGACAAACTTACATTGATAAACACAAATATGTATTCTATTCGTATATCGAGACACTGCATATTTTCATGAAAATGATAGACTTTAGGAAATTCCAAATTACAGTTTTTCGTAAATAACTATTTTATTTTGATTAGCAAATAATAGAAATGCATTTTGTCATGTCTCATTCTTTTAGTACTTGAAAATTTAAATAATACTTAATAAACTATTTCGTATATGAGCATTGGGACCAAAATGCAGCAATTAAGAGCTTCCTACCCAAGTGAGAGGGCAAATATTCTTTTACCTTTTATTCATGTGTGTGTATAACATTACATATACTTAGTGATGCAAACGTGTGCTGAATACTTTCATACCTTAAAAGCTGCCAGCAAAGTTCCATCTACCTAGTACTCAAAATGTGTAAAATGCAGACATATAGTACCAAACAGTAGGTGGGATATTGAACTCTCTCTGTGGACACTGTCTTGGAGAAAAAGGGTTAAAGAAAAGAATTCTTTTGATTTTCTTTCTGAGCAATGCTGACCTGTGAGAAGTTGAAGAGGTGCATTCAGCTTAATAAGTGGAGATGAGGTATCCTTAGCTGGAGTGAGCCCATCCATTGTGATCACATCTAGTTCCTGAGATTGCTTTCCTTTTCTCACTTCCATTGGTTCTCCCATTCATAGATTGGCTTTCACTCCTTCTCTTCCAGATGGTTCTTATAGATACCAAAACATGTCTTTCACATAGGATTGAAGAGGAAGGAGTAGAATCAATTCAGTAACACTCCATCTATCCCTACTGGAGACCTCATGTAGACTAATAGCCTCTCTAGTTATGTCAAAGGCCTCTAATAAATGTAGTGGTTAAAGCATGGCACTAAGCTTTGGTACATAGCCCTCATGAGAGAGGTTATTCATCAGCAATGTAGCATTATTCCTTTGTCACGCTAAGGTCTGAATTCAGATTTGAAAGTACCTAGGCTGTTCTTATCTGATTAGCACTCCATTGGATAGAGTTTGAAGAGGAACTGGCCTTGGTTAAAAAGATGTTCCAAATTCTTTTCTCTGCTCTTGATTTTATTAATCACAGCTAGAGCCCCTGGAAGGGCTCCTAAGACTGGTTATTTTTCAGGACACTTTCAATAGTGCAAAGCCCTATACCTAGAGTACATTATCAATTCTATAGTTTCAAAAAATGTGTTCTAACGATATCTTGATTCAACTTCCTCTGTACAAGAGGCGTTGGACATAGAATCATGGACTCATAGAACAACCAGGTTGGAGGAGACCCACCGGATCATGGAGTTCAACCGTTCCTATCAAACACTAAACCATGTCCCTCAGCACCTTGTCCACCCGTGCCTTAAATACCTCCAGGGAAGGTGAATCAACTACCTCCCTGGGTAGCCTGTTCCAGTGCCCAATGACCCTTTCCATGAAATTTTTTTTCCTGATGTCTAGCCTAAATCTCCCTTGGTAGAGCTTGAGGCCATTCCCTCTCATCCTGTCCCCTGTCACTTGGGAGAAGAGGCCAGCACCCTCCTCTCTATAACTTCCTTTCAGGCAGTTATAGAGAGCAATGAGGTCTCCTCTCATTGGAAACATTATGTATCTGTGAGGAAGATTTTTATTTAAAAATTAACTTCCCTTCAGAATTTGCATTTGTAAACTTCCTTCTGCAAAAAAAGTAAAGGCAATTTTAGAGCTGCACAGAAGTAACACTTAAAAGATAAACAGCATTAAAAAGCCTGGGCTCTAGTTGCAATTTTATTTTCAAGGTCTCTATTTTTCTCCATGTTCTGTGTGATAATTATCATGGTCTTCTTAGACAATGAGTAAAGCAAAGCCAGTATATACATTCCAGCAAACCTGGAAACACAGACTTTATCCAAAATATAGAAACTACCTCTTGTTTTTTATATGCCAGGTCTTAACAAACTATGAATTGCTCTTACAAAATTTTCTGTTTCCATAGCCACTTGTAAATGATACCATTTGTTCCTGTAATGCGTAAGTAAATTAAAATCAGGGGTTTATAATTATTATTGTCATTGATAATAAAATTCCAGCCACCAACTTGAACAGCTGCACAAATTCCTAATTCAACATCAAACCAGTTTTTCCTGATACCTAAATATTTTTGCTGATTTGCATCACCTCATTAGCAGAAGCATTTTCATGACCCTAACTGCATTATTTTGAATAATCTATGTGAAAACAGAACAACACCACAGAAATATAAAAGTTTATTGTGATTGAAGTTACTGTACAGTAATTTAAATAGGTTTCATAATGGGTTAAAAGAAGGATTTAATTATTAGATACGCTGCAGCACTGGAACTACTATACCAGGTAATATTTGACATGACGGCCTGCTGTTCTTTCTATCTGTCTACCTGTCTGTCTTTTCTCAAGTGCTTCTGCCTGCAGAAGTACTTTTAAAATTGAAATAAAGAAATACAGTGAGAGGTTTCTTAAATCATGTTATGGTATATCCAAAAAGGTATTTTATTTTGGATGTGGTGTATTTTACAATTTGATCAGTTGGAACTTTGTAAACTGACAATTGGGCACAGATGAAGGTATCCATTTATCTCATCTATGTCTTGTTGAGGCAAAGCTGTCAGAAGAAATCATATCACATGGTGCCCCATTTGTTTTCTGTAGTGATTTATGATGGTTTTGAAAAGGTCTTGTGATCCCATAGGCTGCCACGATTCTTTGACTCTTCTCTTTCAATGGATCAAATTTTTGACATTTTCTGAGAGCATTCAAAAAAGATTTGATAAATCAGCTGGTGGTGTTTATTTTAATTGATCTGAAGCCCATTTCTTCAAGAATTCATCAAATGCTGTGACAGGGTCTGGGTGTGCTGCAGTGAAATGAAAGAACTGGGTTGGCCATACTTCTGTGATGATGATACAGATATTTTGTTCAAAGTTTATGCTCACAGACGAGAAGATGTCACAACTAATTTAGAATGCTGTAAATCTTTTGAGGCAGATTCTAATTCATAAATCTCGTCCACCACATGTGATTCATGAAATGATAGACAACCTTTGAAGCGAAGGTACTTTTGTGTGTGTTTCAAGTTCTTTGCAATTTTTTCCTCTTCAGAAATAAATCACTCCAGAACAACAGAATTCTCTTGTGAAAATGGTTCTGTAAAGGTCTCTCATTCTTTTGCATCTGTTCTCCTTCTCAGAAAGGGTAATATTTCTTCACTTTAAGATGCAAACGAAACTCCATGTGTACATGTGCTTCACTTTACGACAGGAAGAAAAATGTAACTGATTTTGGTGGTTCTGGTGGACAGATCACCACGTTTGGCTGATATAACCTGGGCCTCTTTTCTTCTCTCACAGGAACCTCCATCTGTTGAAAACATCACCACAAACACCTGTCCTGATCAGCCACAGTCAGTGTCTTTGATCTCTTCACTCATTCCTGTTGTGTTTGGTTGGTAAACCTGTAAGGAGACCATTGCAGGATCTGAGCCTTTCTCTTATCAGCCAATCCACTCTTTTTCCTGCAAAGTGTGGCACTGCTGTTGAGTGCTGGCTGTGGATGGTCAAGGAGGGAATTTGTGGTGGTGTATTTGATCTCTCTAATTAAGGGAAATGAGCATGGGATGACTGATAAGCAGGCTGGCCTATCAGGCAATGAATTACAATAAATAAATAAATGTCACTCAACAATGTTGACAAGAGAACTTCTAAGGACTGGTATCAATCAATGTCTGTTTATCTGTCTAGAACTCTGTCTTCAGATATAAAGTTTAGGTAATTTCATACATTATCAGAATAATAAAGTAGCAAAGCCAAACATTCATAAGTTAGGTAGTCTTGGAGTTAAGTTTGCTAATGCAATATTCCTTCTCACTCCATGTTTTTCTATACTTCTTCAGTGTCACACTTGTGGTAAAACCAAATCAAGAACTGAGTGAACCCAGGCAACTATTTCTTACAATAATTCATTTCATTTGCTTTTTAAGTTCTGCATGGAGTGAGGTTAGTGCCTCTTTTCAAAATGATGTTACTACTTCCTTGCAATGCTTGTTTTCACAGAAGTGCTAAATATGTGGCCTGTGGAAGGAAAGCATGATCATGTTTGTGCTCAGCATAGCTGGTGTATCAGATTATATGATAGTATCCTTAATGCAGATTTCAATGCTGAGCCTTTACTGAGTTCTTAAGAGTATGTGCAAATAGCAGCTCCATAATCTTATAACTTCAAGACATATTCATTACAAAAGATAAAAAATGTTTTTCTGAAATGAAGAAATGCTCCTATGTCAAAATCCTACTCCTGCTTAGATCTGGGTTTCTTCAGTAAGAAAATTAGTATGTTATAGAAAATGCACGCTTGTATTAGTAAGTCTATTTCTCCTTGCTGTCTTTCTTGAAATTTTTCAAAATATTTATGGGTTAAGGAAACATCAACTTAAGAAAATACAGCCCGGAAAACTACTAAATAGCTTTCTGTGGGATTCTTCACAGTGTGTGGAATAGCATCAAGAAACCGCTTCAGGCTGAAGAATGGAGTCTAAAGTGTTCACTATCCACTCAGTGCAGGTGTTTATAGGATACTAATTCTGTTTTGCCATTTATTGCAGGCCTCACTATTGGTTAATGGAAAAGTCAACAGTTTCTCCTGGGTCAAGGAATTTGGAGTTATCTGTTTTCACCCGGCATGTTTCTGAGTTTAATTCCCTTACCTTTGACTTCTTTTGCCAATGGTTAAGCAAAGGTTTCTATGCTCAAATGATTATGGGTAGACCTGCAAAGCAATTTGGAAGACTCTTTAAGCTGAGAGAGAAGTGATCAACATGGCATGTATTTCAATGCAATGTTCTGCTCCTCCACATAAAGAAGAATAAGGTTAAACTTTCTGCAGCACTGCAGTATTCCAGATGCCATCAAACAGGGAAAATTGAGGGCTAATTGTGTGTAATTCAAGGTGAGGGATTGAACTGAGCGATTCACTCTGTATTTTCTTCTTCTCAAACTTCTTCTCTTTCTTTCATTCTATCTGTCTGTACCTCTCAGAATTGTTTATGAAAGCAGTTGTCTGTGTGCCTGATTCTCAGCCCTGCCATTTCATAGGCATCTTTCTTTAAAGACACTGAAGTTCTAACTTAATCTGGTATTGTGCCAAGACTCAGCAGACAGATTCAATTGTGCTTAATCTCATGATCATTTTGGTCCAGTCTATCCATGCTCAGTCTTGATGTACAACATCTGTGCTACTCTAGTGGGGACTATCTCCTTAACAGAAGTAATTGACATTGTCAAAGTGTGTATACTGCTTGACTATTTTTCCTAGAAGAATAAATATACATGAGAATTTAGAGGGGACATTTCAAAGGGATAGAGCCACTGTGTAGAAGCAGTCACACAAAGCTGTTTAAAAGATACCCTGGACTCTCTAAGAGGGTAATTTTTAAAAATGCCAGCAGCTCTTAGCACAGCCCTTAAAATCCCAGTACATTACCAAAAGGGAGAGTTTTCCAGTATGTCTGTAATTGAAAGGTTTTATATTTATTTTATTTGACCAACTGCTAACCTAATGAGATTGTAATGAACTTGATGTTTTAGCTGTGAGCTGCAGTAAGAAAGCAAGAGATGACTCAAAGTCTGCAACAGCAGGATCAACAGATTTTTGAGTGTTACTTCTCCATCAGACAAATAAATAATTTGGAACTCTAGTGAATGGTAAAATTAACCATTTTTTTTTTTCAAATTCTTCCAAGTGTACTTGAACTTCTAGTCTCAAGGGTTTTTTTCACTCAAGATTTCTGAAAAACAAATCTGCTTTGAACATTTTATTTTTATCTCCAACGATGTTCTCTGTTCCTGCCACCTCCACCAAAATATTGAGTGGCTTTCACTCTTCCTAAAGTGTATTCCTTTTTTAAATGGTCATTGTAAATAGGTAACATTTGATAAAGTGCATTCTGGAATAAACAGATCTACCAATCATAGAGAAAAAAAGACGAAAAAAAACTGTTTAATGTTTGCATTAGCAATTAGGATTGTGACATCCCTACTTAATTTTTGGCTGTAGATCTTGTTTAGGAAGAAAGTGATTTTTTTTTTAATTATTCAGTGAAGGTTAATTCAAGAAATATCCTTTTCTCTTATTACATACCATCTACATAATGTCATTCAGAGGAACATAGAACTCAATGTTCAGCTAGTATGAATTTTCATGGCTGTGTTGAAACCAATGGAGCTAGACCAGTTTACTCCAGCTAGGGTCTGCTATTTATTTTATAAATATTAAATTATTCTGGGTGCAAATTAGAAAAGTGATTCTGTAGACATTTTGCAACAATGACCAGTTTATGGTTATTCTTTTGTTGCTCTACAGAAGCCACTCATGATAAGTCTCATCAAATGATGTTTCTCAATAAAGCAAACTTGGCAGTTTATATTAACAGAAGAAATCAGATTAGGAGTTGAGAGAGTTAAGAAAGCATATCCTTGCTAATTAATTTCTTTTCCATGTTGGCCTGCACTGGGTACAGATGCTTTCATCCATCCTGAAAGGTACTATGGCTAGCAGGTGTTACAATATTAGTCCAGAGGTGTCCAAGTCTTTTTGCCTGGCAGCATTCCAGCTATAGACTGGAACTAGCTTTTGGAGAAGTTGTCAGTGAGATTGATTGCATTTTGAAATTTCTATTGATTAATTATCTCTCCAATTCTTCACCATAGGCAACACCCTGAGTTTTGTGACTATGCATTAAAACTTACTGTGCTTGTGTTCGTCAGTTTGAAACATTGTGGGATTTTGATAGGTCATATCTTAAAGGAAGGGAGACAGGTGGTTAGATTTAGCTGTGCTGCTGTACGTCTTCACACACCACAGAAAACGGAGAAGACCATCCAGGCAGTGTTTTCTTACTGAATATGCAGCTAACCTTCTTAATTGCCAACAATCACATAAGTGGCCTTCAACAGCAATGACAATTCATGGACTTACAGCTGATTTGTCTACTAGGAACCAATTCTTGACATTTTGTGATGGAATGAAGGATTCAGTTATTAATTAATTCTAACCCAACTAAGAGATATTTATTTCAACAACCACTTGTAAAATCCTCTTTCTTTCTAGCATAAATCTTAGGTCTTAAATGAGCAGAGCAGTAGACTAAACAGTTTAATAAAAAGAGGGAGATGATACACAACTAGTGGAAAGGGCATTGCAACCAGGTGTTATCAAATCATTAATTGCACTAAGCGCTTTCGCCAGTTCTCTTGTAAAAACAATTAAAGTACTGATGGTAGGCTTAAGTTACTTCAAATCATTTGGCAGAATTGATCCACAATTATCTTTGTAATCCCCGAAGCCCCAACCACTAACTCCTCCATCCACTTTATATTTCCTACACATAGTTCTCATACCTGTCAGGTGCCATGCTCAATATACACTGGAACCAGCAACTTCACTGGACCCAAGAATTCCAAACTCTAAATCTGCTTATGCTCTGAGTACTCTAGTTAAAGTATACAAAACACCTGTATGACAGCATACCTGTCAGTTTTCAAAGAGCTTGTAGCTTGTAGTGATGTTTGTTGTGTAAATGAATGTGTGTGATTTTGGAATAAGCGGGACATCGAATTAGCTGCCCTCTATGGACACTTATTTAATATTTGAAAGGACGTTGTCTTCTCTTTAGTGTCACAAGACTTGTAGCCATTCTGCTTTTTAGGAAATGGTATGCTCATTTGAATCTCAAAACAGGAAAAAGCTTTTAGTGGAGTTTTGTAAGAGTTCTCCAAAATATAATACAGGCATTAGCATATCAGATAAGTAATTCATATGTCATGGCACCTCTCATCTGGCAGTTAAGAAATGCAACTCCACTTGGCAGGGAAAAAGTCAGTCCAAATGATTAGACTTGTACCAGAGCACAAAATTGGACAATGGCAAGTGTTAGACAGCCTGAATTATAGGCAGTGATTTTTGTGATATTCATAATAATTTGGAGTTTTGTGTCTCTCACATAATCATTCTAAAACCTAGAAACCATATTTTCTTCTGTGTCTAATGACATGAGGGAAGAGGCATGAGATGCAGGAGAGGAAGTTTTGCCTGACATTTACACTATGGATGTTAAACTACAAAGCGCTCACAGCAAGCAGTAATGGAAGTGGTGCCAGACAGCTTAGATAAGGCAATGAGTCGGTACATGACTCAACTGTGCTAATTTTGAGCTTTGAATTCAAACCAGAATAGCTACACTGGAGACTACAGTGTAGGAATCTCTTGCTGAAAAGTGGGGGTTTTTTTCTGTAGCCCCTGTGCAGTAAAAGTAGAACAAAGCAAGACCAAGAACACATCCCTATTTTCTACAGAATTATTGGAGACATCCATTTCACTGTTACCAGCCCTGTCTTTCGGATAAAAAGGGTTTTTAATAGCCTTCGTACTGTTAAAGCTTATCCCCACTTGTTTAGTGTTCCCAGTTCATGCATCGGGCATCAATGCACTTTTGTTTGTTTTAATGCCAACATGTTGAACCATTAGAACAGAAGGCACCACTTAGTCCATTACCCAGTCAATTTTCAGTTTAAATACCATTCTTGTAGGCTCGTAAGGGATTAGAATAGGTTTGAGTGGCACAGTGAACTTTTTAGTCTCTATTGCACAAAACAGGGAGTTATTCTGTCTCCTTGATGATAAGTTGCTAAGAGTAAGGCAAGAAAAGAGAATTTCAGTTATTGAATATGTAATTCTGGACAGCAATTTAATCAGAAGTGGGATTTGGGCAGTTGCTGTAGCCCCCACCTAACATACTACAGTTTCAGTTCTTAGTATTCCTTAATTATCCCACTGAGAAGTTTGAGGTGCAACTAGTGTTAAATGAACTTGGAAAATCAGCTATTACCCTAGTAATGAAATACAAATACATATGTTTGTCAACTCTGCAGGGAAATTGTCGAAGCTTGGATTCTCCGTGGATTGTATTGGCCTAGAGAGAAAAAACAGGTGGTGTTACCAAAATTTGTGTACGTGCAATTTGACTAGAGTTTTAAAATAATGTGAAGCTGTTTTTCCCCTTCAACTAATTAAAAAAAAAGTTGATTAATATATAGAGACCATTGATTATCAAACAATGAATCTGTAGCGGCTGTGACGTAGCTTAAATATTCAAGAATTTTACATTAGCATTATATCTAAGGATGCACATCAGCTTTGCATCTAACCTTAAACAAAGGAGAGTTCAACTCTACTGAGGAAATTGATTTTATTCAACAGTAAGGTGAGGGAAATTAGTGCATTCAATATTTGTAGAAAGAAAATAAGCAAAGCCCACAAGTCGGGGTGGTTTGAGATTGTTCTTTGTTTTGGTAATTATACCTTTATATGTTAGATCTTATATTTGCACTTTCAGGAGTATTACAAACATTTTATTCATCAATCATGTTCTGGACCTGCTGGATTTCTACAGAATTTTACAATGAACTTGCAGACAAAGTAATTTAAAATGAAACTGAGTTTTAACTTTACAGCTGTAGCTATCTCATTCTGTCTGTCTGGGACTTAGAACAATTTAATTAGTAACCAAATGTCAGTTGCCTCTAGTTCATTTGCATGATATCTCAATGTGCTAATTTCTCAAATTAACATGATTTATTATTTAAGCTGTCTTTGATTTCAGGGACAGAGTTGTTTGAATTATTTCATCTGAGGCCCTTTATTCATACGCTGAGGACACAAATAGGAATGCTTCATTAGGATGCATTTACTAATGTTTACTGTAGAATGATAAGCCAATGTAAAGCTAGGAAAGCCTCACAAGGCTCATAGATCTCCATTTTGCCATTAGCCATACCAGTTTAAACAGTGTGCCGCAAGAAATATCGACAGGTCAAGTACAGTAGAGAAGAGTGTGTCCCAGTGGCCTTTACACTGACAGTTTCTCCCACATTAAAGAGTTAACTAGCAGACCAGCTCAGAGTGGAAGCTAATGAATGAAATGGAGATTGATATAGACTCTCTTTGGAGGTGCATCGATCTGTATCTTCTGAACTCAGCTTAGGAATTCTGCAGGCAGCGTTGCATGAGCAACCCTGGCGTGATGCCCATTAGCAAATAACTCTTTTAATGTTTGTCTTCAATTGATTAGCTTATTGTTGTAGTGACTACTATGTAGTTCTGCAAACTTTCTTGTATTTTGCCATTGTAGTAACAAGTTATGCAAAGGTCTACAACAGGAATTTGATTTTGGAAGTACAAAACCAAAGTAAATTTTCAAGCAACTTTCTCCATTCTCTTGCTCCCCACCCTAAGTAGCATAAAGTAATTATTCAACTGAGTTACATAATTGCCACATACATGCCAAAACTGCAAATTTCAGTTGTTTTATAAACCATTTTATTTTGCTCAGTCAGAGCAAGCAAAAGTAATATGCTCCTGTGAGGTATTTCTGTTTATTGCTTTAAATTGATACTGAATTATAGAAGTGTATATAGGAGTCTTTTTTTTTTTTTCTGATGGCCTCGTGTGTGATGTGTACCTACAAAGAAATGTTCTAGAAGGAAAGCCTTTCATATTTTCTGTTTAGCAGATCAGGAAAGGTTGGACCCTTGCTGAACAGCAGAGAGAGACTTTTGGCTGTAGACTTCATCACAGAGAATATACAATCTGGCTCACAGCTTTCCACACTTATGTATGTAGATATCCTATGTCAAAGCATATAAAATTATAAAATAAATGACTCTAAAAAGTGAGAAGCATTAAGAGGTGATTTTTCTTTCTGCAACTGCATTGTCATTAGGAGAGGTAGACAGAAGCCACGTAGTGGCATTTTACAGAAAAGTTTAAACCAAGCACATTTAAGAATAAACTCCATTGTTACTTCTTTTTTTCCTGTCAAAAGTTTTCTGCCTATCTTTTGTTTTCCTTTACATACTTTTGTCTTTCTGCCTGCAGTGTAGTCAGAGAGATCTTTCCATGGTAAAGTATTTGTTTTGATTACAGGCTTGAATCAAGCACCTGTACATCAAGGTGGAATCTGATGCAAAACTACTGGTTCCTTTGAAATATTTTTTATATTGAAAAATCAAACCAAAAAAATTTACATAAGAATCTAAAGTGGCAAAATGAGAATTTTTAATAAAAAATTATTTATGGTTATTATTTTGATGGCTTTTCATCTTTGACAGCTGTAATTGCTATCAGGTTGTTTTTTTCTTAATCATTGTGTGTGTCTTCTGAAACACTTGCTTAGTTGTCTACTTGGAGTTGTAAGTAGTATACTTTCTTCATTTAGGGAGTATTAAGTAAAAAAGTTATTCTTTCATTCTTAGCACATCACTTATTACAATGATTACTGTTTAATTTTGTTCCTGGAACTGCCTGTTTTGATTAAGAAGTTGACATGATGAAAAAGTCAGGAAATTTTAATTTGTACAGTGGTGAGGGTCTTCTTGTTCACTTTAATTTAACTCACACCTTACAGTAAAATGTGCTTTGATTTAAATCCCTACACTTATAAATCCATTAACTTAGGGAAATTGTTCCTGATTTACACTGTGGCAGATGAGAATCAGAATTAGGTCTGATACCAGCATATTACAAAGGAAACAAAAGAATAATTATAAGTAGTTTTTGCCTTCTGAACCTAATGGATTGTCAGGCATGCTTGACATTATTCTATAGGCAAGGCCACAGAAAATCAATACATCTTAGGCAAGGTTTAATTTATTTGTAGGTTCTTACAACTAATGACTTTCCTTTTCTGTTTGTTTTGATTTTCTTTTTAGCTTTTGCTCTCACAAATAGCTACAATTTTATCCTCTCATTGTAACACAAACGACAAGAATTATGATGTCATTATAATTTTTATAAAAGACTAGATACATGAACAAACAACACAAAAATGGAAACAATGCCTTAAAAAAATTTGACACAATAACATGAAGCTTCTCTGACACTGGATGATAGAATGTGTTTTCTACTACAATACTTTAGTTTATATTACAGCAGGACCTGCACTCTCCAAATAGTCTTGGGCATCTTCATGCTGGGCACTATACAGTCATATTCTGACTGAAAATCTCTCTTCTGATGATTTTCTCATCTGCATGGAACAAACAGAAGTAGTATGAAGGAAAACAGCTCTGTCATTGTTCATAAGGAAAAAAGAAATTAAGCAGGATACCCAGAGATATTTCAACCTGGAAAGTATAATTCCTCAGGCTAAATACAGTATCCTGAATAACAACACTAAGATTTGAATCATATATTGGGTGGTTTTCTTTTTGAGAATATTTTCAGTTGCAGCACAATTCATTAGTGCCTGTTCTGTAAATATCATTGCAGTAAAGCTAGCTTTCATGTGATTGATGCTGTTCTTCAGAGGTATATAAATGTGGAAAGGAGCATAGTCTTTCTGCAAGAAGTTTTTACTGAAAAAACAAAGTGACTCGGCTGCTGGATGAGGGAAAGACTGTGGATGTGGTCTTTCTGGACTTCAGTAAGGCCTTTGACACAGTTTCTCACAGCATTCTGCTACGGAAACTGTCAGCCTCTGACCTGGACAGACGCACACTCTCCTGGGTAGAAAACTGGCTGGATGGCCGGGCCCAGAGAGTGGTAGTAAATGGTGTTAAGTCCAGCTGGAGGTCAGTGACAAGTGGGGTTCCCCAGGGCTCAGTACTGGGTCCAGCCCTGTTCAATGTCTTCATCAACAATCTGGATGAAGGCATTGAGGGTACCCTTAGCAAGTTTGCAGATGACGCAAAGCTGTGTGGAAGTGTCGATCTGCTGGAGGGTAGGGAGGCTCTGCAAAGGGACCTAAACAGGCTGGATCGCTGGGCAGAGTATACTGGCATGAGGTTTAACACGGCCAAATGCCGGGTCCTGCACTTGGGGCACAACTACCCTATGCACTGCTACAGACTGGGAGAAGCCTGGCTGGAAAACTGCCAGGAGGAGAGGGACCTGGGGGTGTTGGTAGACAGTCGACTGAACATGAGCCAGTAGTGTGCCCAGGTGACCAAAAAGGCCAATGGCATCCTAGCTTGTATCAGAAATGGTGTGACCAGCAGGTCCAAGGAGGTTATTCTCCCTCTGTATTCAGCACTGGTGAGGCTGCTCCTTGAATCCTGTGTCCAGTTCTGGGCCCCTCACCACAAGAAGGATGTTGAGGCTCTGGAGCGAGTCCAGAGGAGAGCAACAAAACTGCTGAAGGGGTTGGAGAACAGGCCCTATGAGGAACGGCTGAGAGAGTTGGCGTTGTTTAGCCTAGAGAAGAGGAGGCTGAGAGGAGACCTCATTGCTCTCTATAACTACCTGAAAGGAGGTTGTGGAGAGGAGGGAGCTGGCCTCTTCTCCCAAGTGACAGGGGACAGGACAAGAAGGAATGGCCTCAAGCTCCGCCAGGGGAGATTTAGGCTGGAAATTAGGAGGAAGTTTTTCACAGAAAGGGTCACTGGGCATTGGAATAGGCTGCCCAGGGAGGTGGTTGATTCACCTTCCCTGGAGGTGTTTAAGGCACGGGTAGATGAGGTCCCGAGGGACATGTTTTAGTGTTTGATAGGAATGGTTGGACTAGATGATCCGATGGGTCCCTTCCAACCTAGTTGCTCTGTGATTCTGTGAAAACAGCTGTATTTTACAATAATCTAACTGACCTAAATACCTAGCAGGGGAAAGAATGTCTTCTACTATTTTTCACTGCACTGGCTGCAGTAAATAAGTCAAATTTGATTAATTTCTTCAAGTGTCTTGACTTTTAAAAAAAAGGTTATGATAACCATTTAACCTTAGTTCAGTTCTAGTTGTTCAACCAAAGTTATACCTCATCTAAAAAAAAACCCAGATACTTAGACAAAGAAACATTGCTGAGACAAATACAAAATAGGTGTTATATATATATGTATATATAGCAAATATGAGAGGGCTGTAAGAGTATAACTCCAGGATTTTTGGCTACTTCTGATTTACTTGTGTCTGTGTTTTTCTCTGTAAGTTTATGTCTAGAAAGAATTGAAATTATAACTGACCTTCTAGTTTTATCTAGTATGATTAGGTAAATCTGTTAAGATATCCTAAATAATACTTTAATATGTTTCTATAATAGCAGATTTTGACTCAAATTTCACTATGTTTGATCTTTGCTTAGAGGTCAAACATTAAAGTAAATTTCATAGAATCATAGAATCATAAAATCATTTGTGTTGGAAGGGACCTTAAATATCATCTAGTTCTAACCCTCCTGCGCTGGACAGGGACACCTCCCACCAGACCAGGCTGTCCAAGGCCCCATCCAACCTGGCCTTGAACACCTCCAGGGATGGGGCAGCAATAACTTCCCTGGGCAACATGTGTCAGTGCTTCACCACTCTCCCAGTAAAGAAATTCTTCCTTATGTCTAGTCTAAATCTGTGCGTCTCCAGTTTATACCCATTGCCTCTACTCCTATCACTACAAGCCTTTGTGCACTGTCCCTCCCCAGCTTTCTTGTAGGCTCCCTTCGGGGACTGGAAGGTCATTATAAGATCTCCTCTGAGCATTCTGTTCTCTAGACTGAACAAGCCCAATTCTCTTAACCTGTCAAGTTTCTTCAGAGCTACTACTTATTAGTGACTGAACAGCTGAGTAAAATTAAAACTTGTCATCTGTTTTCAGTAACCTTTCACCTTAAAAAAAATCATCTTGATAATCTTGCTAATCAATATAATAATCAGTAGACTACATTTTATTCTTTCAAATCTTACTCTAAAACAACAGCTCTGGCTGTTAGCAAAGGCTGTAACTTCATGCAGTTGTAAGCACATAGTCAGCAAAGTCATACAGAACGGAAGGGCATGGGGGAGCTTTATTAGCTTCACTGAGGAAAAGGCTATATTTTCTCTCTTCCTCATTTCTGAAATATGAGGCACTTCTTGTCCAGTGCATTAAATTACTTCAACTGATCTATAAACATTAGTCAGGAATGGACATCTTTAACACTTTGAGTCTGACATCTTTTCCCCAACCTATCTGATTCCTATTCTGCCACTGCAAGTCAGGACATAACCTGGTGAGCGCATACAATTTCTCCTTCCTTTTTTACACTGTTAGGGCTCATGACGTTTCACTTACTTAGATTTTATTGTAGCAACTCATTGCATTGAGCTCATATTTGCACTGGGTACCAGATGCAAATTGGTATTTTAATAAAACCTATGCATACTTTAATTTCTAAATTAACCATAAACTTTTTCATTGTTAGAGTAAAACTGAGAGTTTTCCATCAAAAGCCTTGCTTATGCTCAAAAAAAAAGAAAAATGAGAAAGAGACAAGGGATTCCGAAAATCTGTTTCTAACTACATTTCAGTTGAAGGGCAGGGAGTGCATAAACTTCCCTCTCCCTAAGAACCCCTGCCAAAGGAACAGAGAGATTTTGCCCTCTGCACTTTGTCATTGGATCTGCATAGATAAGACCTCCTACTGACCCACTCTTTCCACTGCTGACCTCAAGAAAACTGCACGTTCTTGCATGCAAATGCAGATCCCATCATCTTCCAACAGTCCTGGAAGACTGGGGAAGTTCCACTGGACTGGAGGCTGGCTGATGTAGTGCCCATCTACAAGAAGGGTCACAGGGAGGATCTGGGTCACAGGCCTGTCAGTCTGACCTCAGTGCCAGGGAAAGTCATGGAACAGGTGATCTTGAGTGCTATCATGAAGCACTTACAAGAGAACCGGGTGATCAGGCCCAGTCAACATGGGTTCACAAAAGGCAGGTCCTGCCAAACCAACCTGATTGCCTTCTATGACAAAGTGACTCGACTGCTGGATGAGGGAAAGGCTGTGGATGTGGTCTTCCTGGAATTCAGTAAAGCCTTTGACACGGTTTCTCACAGCATTCTGCTACGGAAACTGTCAGCCTCTGACCTGGACAGGCACGCACTCTCCTGGGTAGAAAACTAGTTGGATGGCCAGGCCCAGAGAGTGGTAGTAAATAGTGCTAATTCCAGCTGCAGGCCAGTGACAAGTGGGGTTCCCCAGGGCTCAGTACTGGGTCCAGCCCTGTTCAGTGTCTTCATCAACAACCTGGATGAAGGCATTGAGGGTACCCTTAGCAAGTTTGCAGATGACGCAAAGCTGTGTGGAAGTGTTGATCTGCTGGAGGGTAGGGAGGCTCTGCAAAGGGACCTAAACAGGCTGGACTGCTGGGCAGAGCCTAATGGCATGAGGTTTAACACGGCCAAATGCCGGGTCCTGCACTTGGGGCACAACAACCCTATGCACTGCTACAGACTGGGAGAAGTCTGTCTAGAAAGCTGCCAGGAGGAGAGGTACCAGGGGTGTTGGTTGACAACCGACTGAACATGAGCCAGCAGTGTGCCCAGGTGGCCAAAAAGGCCAATGGCATCCTGGCTTGTATCAGAAATGGTGTGACCAGCAGGTCCAGGGAGGTTATTCTCCCTCTGTACTCCGCACTGGTGAGGCCGCTCCTTGAATCCTGTGTTCAGTTGTGGGCCCCTCATCACAAGAAGGATGTTGAGGCTCTGGAGCGAGTCCAGAGGAGAGCAACAAAGCTGGTGAAGGGTCTGGAGAACAGACCTTAGGAGGAACAGATGAGAGATCTGGGATTGTTTAGCCTGGAGGAGGCTGAGAGGAGACCTCATTACTCTCTACAAGTACCTGAAAGGTGGTTGTGGAGAGGAGGGAGCTGGGCTTTTCTCCCAAGTGACAGGGGACAGGACAAGAGGAAATGGCCTTAAGCTCTGCCAGGGGAGATTTAGTCTAGACATTAGGAAAAAAAAAAATCACAGAAAGGGTCACTGGGCATTGGAATAGGCTGCCCAGGGAGGTGGTTGATTCACCTTCCCTGGAGGTGTTTAAGGCACGGGTGGACGAGGTGGTGAGGGGCATGTTTTAGTGTTTGATAGGAATGGTTGGACTCGATGATCCAGTGGATCTCTTTCAACCTGGTTGTTCTATGATTCTATAATTCTATGATTCTATGTTTGTAAATAGATATCTCCAGCCAACATAAAAGAGAAACAACCAAATTAATTTTTATCTACTTCTGTCTTTAGCATACACAACATGCTTCAACATCCTGTTTCTTTTGGAAATAATGCATCTTTTAGAATTGAAAGGTGTAGTAAGTCAATGAAGATAAATTCTCATACACCTAAGTTATGACCACTTTTATAAGGGTACAGAGAATAGCTTGGCACTATTGGAATTCTTCGAGCTCGTCTTACATTGGTTCATGGAGGCTTTATATCTGGGACTCTACTATGCTGATGAAAAAAGGAGTTCAGCAAACACAGTTCAGGATAGGGAGTGGACGATGCAAGGCCATTCACACTACATAAACAGAACTGCATGCTGTACAGTAGGGCAGCATTTAAAGAGAAGCTTCTCCTCCTGCCCAGTCCATCCACATGTGATAAAAGCTTTTCCACTCTGGATTGTTTTATGTCATAGGTCTCCTTAGTTGGAACTATGCAAATAGAAGGGCCTATTTTTCACACCAGAGAACAAAAGTAGTATCCTTTGCATATAAATAGAGGGACACATTTTAATACACACACACACACAGATGCAATATTATCGTATACGTGTTATGTATATGCGTGTATGTATCTGCAATCTCTCAATCACTTCCAAACCTATTTGTTCTTTTAGATATATGGCATATATGTATTATCTGCAGTGTCCTATGAGGTAAATACACTCAAGACACTTGTTGATAAATCATTATGCTGCTTTTCTGAGTGTATTTCCTCTCTTAGATGCAGCAGCATATGTAGTGATGAAGCTGCCTGAGGAAGGAAAATTTAACAAGAACTAGGGCCAGTCACAGCTCCATAGAGACAGTTCTGCCCACATTTTGTTATTTACGTCATCTATTTATTTTCCTCCATTTTGTTGAAATGCATTAATTTAGTAAAAAAAAAAAAAAAAGTGTTTAATATGGAAGACAGTTCACCTGAAAATGTAGTCACTGATGTGCTCTGCTTTTACTGGATAAAGGTTCAAGTTTACTAGCACTTCTTAGAAAATTGTCTTTGATACAAAAGTTTCATATTGGCTCTAATGGGAAATTGACCATAATTTAAGTCTAAATACAGTTCAACGCCCCTAGTGATGTAACTCAGAATTCAGCTGACTATCAAGGGGGTTGGTTCACCTTTCTCCCAACAGGGGATAGTGAGAGCAGAGGTTGTTATTATCTTACCACTGCAGGAAAACTTCCATTGCTTTTTGCTGCCCTACATTGTAACACTAACCAAATATACTAGGGACTTCCAACTGTCCTTCATTTGGATTCCATAAGCACAAATGTGTATTCTTTCATTAAAAATGGACAGTGTGGAATGTTTTCCTGTATGTCATTTCCTCAGTTATTGCTATCTGAATTATACTCACATGCATGATTATAATTTACTGTAATGTTTACAACCAAGGTTTTCATGTGGTTTTAATTTACATGGCAATTAAATGAGGAGAGCGTCAGGCATCAGGGGTTAAGAGGTATCTAATCTACAATCATAAAAATTGGTTAGCATTTGAAAACATCAAATTTATTTTAAGAGCCTGACTATTTAAATAAAGGTAGTCAAAAAAGACAGAAGGCAGGAATGTTTATTCTTACTGGTCTTTCATTGTGCAGCTATACTCTTTTGCAGAAAGTTTTTACCCCAAGTAAATTTCTCATTTGTTTTTTTTTTTTAGTGTTTGTGTTCAATAATTCATCGATTCCCCAGCAGCAGGGAAGAGAGAGAGATTTATGGTGTATGATTGTGTCATGTCTTGTTTTATCATGTCGATAGATAGAAAATTGACCACAACTACAAAAGCCTATTTATAATTCTATTTGATCACCATGGGAACTCATCAAAACAGAAGGCAGCACCGAAGTTTCATTAACAGATCATCTCGGATCTCCTGCTGTGTCCTGTCTTCATTTTCTTTTCACATCATCCTTTTGCTTAGAGCCCCTGCATCAGAGAGGAGGTCAGAGCAACAGTAATGGCACATTTACCATTCCCCACCATCCCCCAGATTAATATTAAACTGTTAAAAGAAAATGAGAGTTTATTGATTGTTTTAAGCCAGGCATGTTCTAGCAGCAAGCCGTTATTCAGATTCAGTGAGTGGCAATAGATAACTGATTTCAATAAGAAGACAGAGAAGAATGTGGTCCAGGGATCAGAACAGAGGGAGAACAATGGCAGCGGAATGTTTAATCTTTCTTATAGCACTAATCGTTACTTTTGCAATTTGTGATTGTTTATAGATCATTTCTTTTAAGTTCAGGTACAAGATTGAAAAATCTCAATCTCACTTAGATTTCTGCAGGGCAGTGCACAGACTAGGATCTTATTTAGTACTGCTGGGTAGAAATAAATGCAATTTTAGATTCACTCTGTCTTTTTTAAAGAACAATCACGTTGTGCATGCTTACCAGGGTAATACTGTACTCTCTTCCCCTCCCTCCCACAATTAACAAGTGAAATATTAAGAAGTAGTAAACTGCTTCTCTAATTTCATGGCATCAGCAAAGTGCCCATTGAAATTATGTACTGGAATTGGCTGGCCTCTCCAGTGTCCATGAGATACAAGAGGCAGAAAGGAAACCACAGATGGGTATCTTAACTGCTCTATCCTTTTATTGTTGATACTGTTACAGCCAAATTTGCTGTGATCTGAAGATATCTTGAGCAACTTTACAAAAGGCTCTTAAACAGAAAAAAAAGTGTTTGTGGATCAGAGAAATGGCTTTTATCTATAAGCCTTGTCATCTCTACTTGCAATAATCTTCATATAAGTAATCATCTCATCATATATAGATCAATCAGCCTTGTTAATGCTCTGATCTCAGCTCTTACTTTTCAATGCAGCCCTCGTGACTGAGAACTCTTTTCTTTGTAATTTGAATTCTTGATTTAGTGGTCACATTAGTCTTGTCAGTTTGTAGCGGCATACCATGATGTTATTCATAACCACTGATAGTATTATCTGCTATAAAGTTGCACTGTAAATCAGGAATAGTTGTCAACTTAAGTATTTATGTGTGTCTGGGGAAAGTAATTGTGAGGCAGATACCCTTTGCTGTAAAACACCAACACCCTAGTCTGGATGTCTTCAGGGAGGAACAAAGCAAAAGGGCAAAAGATTGTCTAAAGTTAACAGCATTGCTAAAATATTAGGATTAGAAGTTATTCAGATATGTCAGAAAGAATCTTTGTTCTAAGGGTTAAGCAGTAAGCACTCAGAGTTTGCCATTTTAGAGCTCCTTTGTGTGCTGGCTTTTT
>JAUMJK010000245.1:5102500-5122500 GCA_033558105.1 Coccyzus lansbergi
AGGGAAGTCTACAGCCTCAACATAGTACTTCACAGTTCAGCTCTGAATCTTTAAAAAGGTTTTTTTTATGCTTACTAGATTCTGCAGCATTACACTATGGTGTATCTAGAAGTCTGCTAGTAATGTTTCAAAATGCCAATTCATAAACAGACTGAAAGCGGAGGGCTTCAGACACTGTAAAGAAGTAATCAGTCTTCCACACTGAGCATCTAGCAAATGTTAGGTAGTAGTTACAACCAGACAGCATAAGCTGTCTTCAAGCCTTTGTTGTGGAACAAAATTTCAGTAAAAATTATGCAATCTGTATACTCTTCATTATCACCCTCATCGTAGTGTAGTCTATGGATGTGATTCATGATCTAAGTAAATAAAAAAAATGGCATCATCTTGTATCAGTAAGAAGTGGATCAGGCCCTTTAAGATCTAAACAAAACAGAGCTGTTACCAAAGAGAGGTCTTGAAACTTTAAAAGGTAGTGAGTTAGGGTTCTCTTCAGAATCAGAAGGGCAAAACCTTTTTTCCGCTTTCTCACTTTTTAAAATTTATTTTTCTTTTTCAACACAGTCTAGAAAATTTCTTCATCTTTAGAAGAAAACTGAATTTTTGTATTATTTGTGTGATTCTAGAGTATAGAACTTTAAGGAAAAAACAAAGCTACTACAAGTCTTGCAGTTAAATTATGCAAGTTTGTAATCCTGCAAAGGTTAGTAGTTCACACAAATATGAATGCTTCTATAAATAATAATAGGCATCCAATAAAGATGCAAAAAGTTGATTTTCTTCTCTGAATTCCTAGGTTTTATGATAATCAAGAAACAGGACTTTAAGCACAATTCAATTTTTTGTGGTCTCTTTACCTGATTTTACTCTCTTTCCTTACTCTTCATGCATTATTTCCTGTTACCTACTATTTGGCCAAACTTTTTTCTAAACTATTCCCAAAGGACCTAGATCTGATTTATTTTGCCTTTTTGAAATTATACTTCTGTATTTTCCCTTCCCCAAACTGAACCGCACAGCTGAAATTATCTGGCTTGTATCTTTAGTTACACAGGGTTTTTAAATCATCTGGGTAATTCTCAAAAGTGTGTAGATACCTAACTTACACTAGTCTTTTGAGTATTTTTATTGCTTTTATCAAATTCCTTTCTATTTAATAATATATTTTAGGATCTATGATGCACAGAGCCATAAATATTGGAATGCTTTTATCACAGAATCTCTCAGCTATAGCAGGATAATATAAAAACTGCAAATATACACCACAAGAATTTTTCCTTTCCTCCTGTATCTTACACCACCAGCTCTCACTTAATGTGTTGTCTATTGTAGTCTGAAGGTCTTCGTAAGAGCCTGACTATATACAGGAAATAAATTATTAGACTTTTTTGTTTACCTTCTGCAGTTGGTTTCTCCAGAAAAGGAGATTTTTGGTGCTCCTTGGGAGCTTGAATTTCATGTTCCACTCTTAACTTTCTTTTGTGATCTGGGAAAAGCCAGGGATAAGTTTCTGACTAATTCACTTGTACAACAAAATCCTCTAATGAATGTCACCATTTTTGCCAAATAAAACCAGTAAGAGCATAACAAGAGAAATGTTCAGTTGGACTATGTTAGCAAAGGGCCTCTACCTCTCAATTTGGGTGACAGACCATCTCTGTAAACTACTCAAACAGGTCAGCCAGAACAGCAAGCTAGGACTGCCACTAGCTGGATGCATCAGTTCATCAGTGACTGCAGAGTACAGGGGAAGTTCATCTAGAAAAGGGCAAAGTTCTTGGATAGTGGAGTGTGGCCTGAACGTAGAGCAGGTAACCACAGAGAAGGGTGGACATAAAATTGTCTCTCTATAATCTCTAATAGTTCCCATGACAATTATGTCAGGTTCTCTATCTTACTTTTCTTATTTTAGTGGATCCTATTACTAGATTTGAGCAAAAACTAATAGTTTTTTCTTAAAGATAATCTGTGCTTTTCAGGCTGAAGCTAAGGCAATTTTCAAGTTTTCATTAAATAGCAGATATTTTAAATTATGGGGTTTGAACGTTTTTGTAACCTCAAGTGTACATTTTTGCATTTTTTTTTTCCTCTGTGCCTTCTGTAGAGCTTCATGGCTGCTTAGAAGACTGTACATACTGTGACTTTTACATGATAGATTGAGTAGTTTTGCCTAGTGTTTTGAGGGAAATTACAACAGTCCTTGTCCTTTGTGTGCTTTATATTTCTGTGTGGCAGTGACTCATAATCTACAGTGTGTTTACAGGCACACTGATGTTTCAATGACATTTTCAGTTTTCAAACAGTGAATTAGCTAGTATGCTAAGATATGTGTTATATTAACTGATTCTCCGAGTTGTTTTTATTTTAAAAACTTCCAAAAAAGTAACTATGCCTGGAGAAAGAGGCAACATGACTAGCCTCAAATTAAAAAAAAAATATATACAAGTCCTCTTGCAGAGGCTTGAAATTTAAAATGTCACACATACATTTTGCATCAAATAAAGCTATGGTCTAAGTTACACTGTTCAGCAGTTGTAAGCTGTCCTTTCATCTTTCAAGACTAATTTACAGAAAATGACCAATTTATTTATTCTGAAGTAGAAAAAGATTGTAAAATATTTCTTTCCTGAGAGAATCATGCACTATCAGCAAAATATTTGTTTCTAGACAGCAAGCTTTATTCCCATCTCTGAAGAAACAAGAAAATAGCACCTCTTCACCTTTCAGATTGACTCCTTCATGTTATTCATGATAGTCTTTTCTCACTAATTTTATGATTATAATGAGGCAATGGCGTACTAGTTAGCACAGAATGACCTTCTAATTGAAAAGCTGTAAATTCAGTCTCAGTGGCCGGCACTGCCAGGAATTTCGATAAATAGGGCTGCAAAGTCCTTACAATGGGCTGGCCTCTTAACCAGGTTGCTGCCAGAGTCCTAGTCTCCTGTCATCTGACAAGGCTTTGTAACTCCTTGGTGTTAACCGTCTGTCTTATTACAAGATAGGTTAGCATGAAAAGAACAAAGAGCAAGGAATCTTCTATTGGTTAAACAGAGGATTTTGCATTTGAATACCTTCAATATCTGATCTAATACTATACTTTATAAAGCAACCTCTCAGTCACACAAGGCTTACTGTTTAATTTCCAAATCATGATAAAGCTGGCCAAACTGATGCATCAATAATTCCGGTCTCTCTATACAGGTTTTCTTGATTATAGTTTTAATGTTTGTGCATTTATTATTTGAAAGCACTAATAACATTGGTTTAATGAGATTTTCCTTCTGACAAGCACTTAAGATTGGTGTAAGATACTACAGTGATAAGGTATTTTTAAATACTTCGGGAAGATGGATAGATAGTCATGAGCAACTCTGAGAAATTATGCAACGTTCAGTGTGTCTTAAAGAGAGACAGTTTATTAAATGGTCACAGCACATTATCCTACCCACACATAAATAAATGCCTCTTAGGATCTTGATGTTGGTGCTTGGCACTGTCTCACTGAAGCTTGTAACGCTAGCTAACGCTAAATTAGTGATAGTTAGTAAGAGTTGATAATCTTGTATAATATAGAGCAGCTTTATGTTGTCAGTGTCATGCACTTTTATCAGGAATACATCATGCAGACAATGGAAACTTTCCATATCCTTTAAAGTTTTGCATTCTGTATATTTGGTTGTTAGACAAATAGAGCAAGCTTTGCTGACTTCATTTTCATTCTTGGCAGCATGTTTTTATCATAAGGCAGATAGTCATTAATTTACAGAATCAACGCTGGGAACAGCTTTTGTGATCTCATATTAAATTTTCCCCTGAATCCGCCCCTTGGCAAAAATTACTCACATCGTTAAAAAATATTTAATTAGGCTGTAGTTTATACCCAGCTCACTGGGGAAATGTTGGAATTAATATGATTTGCATGAATTCTGTTTCTTTTTTTCTGTTAGAGATTAGTTTTGAATTCAGTTCAGAGGGTCGCTGACACTGCCAAGGACTCACAATCGTGAAGGTCAGACAGGTAGCAAATACTTCCCCTGGGTAACTTCCCTGAAAAGACAGCTCGAAATTGCTTTTAATTATGGGTTACCTAAAAGGCCACTTGCTGTTTTTATTTTTCCCCAAATCTCTGAAACATTCTGCAGCTGGAAGTTCTAGGTAGACCACATCGGTTCAAATCTAAAACAACCTAAGTCATGTTTTCACTTCCTGTTCTTTTCTGAAAAATGAATAGCATATAAACCCCAAACAGGGATCCATGCATGCACACAAATGGGCATGCACATGTATACCTACATGTTTAAGCCAGCCTAGCTTTGGTGACTGTTCCTCTACTGCAGTGCTGGGAAGTGAAATATCTCTCTCCTTTCTAAGATTTGTAGGGGGAAAAAAAAGAATATTTTGGAAGGGAACATGTTTCCCTTCATACCAATGCATTCACTGGTTTAATTATTCTTCACAAGATAAGATACAATGTTTAGTTATGCATTCCATTGTTTATGATTTCAAGGGTTAGAAAAAACCCTGGGGACCCACAGTCCTGTGCTTTTAAAAAAGATCATTTAATGGAAACTTTAATTAATAATCTAATCAATCAATTAATCTCCTTTACATAAGTGTTGAAATCTAATTCTTCTTCACAGCTCTATCTATACAGAAAAAAAAATGAAATGGTTGCCCACTTATCAGGATGATGGGGAACCACTATAGACACAAAGAAAAAGTGAAACTGTAATAGTTTTGTGACGCTGGCATAGATAACATAATACTAACAAAGTACTCTTGAATTTGGGATAGATCACAATATGTCAGCGTGGTGAGCTGTTATGCAGTTAATTTCAGAAGTTTGTTTTTTCTTTAGATGAGTATAAGAATGTAAGAGCAGACCATCAAATAGTTAGGAGCTGACCCGTTTGTTTTGTGGAAACTGACAATTATGGTGTATCAGTAGTCAAAAAATCCCATTAAATAGCAAGCATCATGTAGTGTTGACTTTTGCCTTGAGTTCAGAAAATGTAAACCATCTGCTTTATGAAATATGTGCAGACCACACCATGCTGTTGACTAGCCAACTGTTGATAAATAAATATTTATATATCGAGTGATTTATATGGGGCTTCTATCAGTACTGCAAAGGTGAGAGTCAGTTTGACCTTTATTTCTGGGACTGTGAGTCAATCCAGGCTCCTCTTTGGAGCCTGGAACCCTGCCAGCAATGCCTGCAGTACTGATGGCAATTTAATTGATAACAATGCAGATGAAGATTCTTTCATGCACAAACTCATCTCCAAAGCAGACTCTGTGTATGTCTGTTTGTATGCTTCCAAATACTCAAAAAAAAAATCCTTTAATAGAGCCTTCTGTGTAGGAAAGAGAATTAAATCATAGATTAGTCTGCGCATGCGTTATATGGCTTCTGTCATCCAGCTTCTGCTTTCTTTTGAAAAATGAGTTCTTGTAAGTTCAATGCATAAAAATACTTAAAGGAGAGTTTTACAATTTAGTGAAGAATATTTTGCAGAGAAGTATAAAATGTAAACTAACTTGAAGATTTGTATCTCTTTAGCAATTTATTTAATATTTTGAGCTACATACCATGTGCTGTAGTCAATACAATCTGTATATCTAAACCTATAAAGTCTGAAATGTAAGAATTGTATTAAGCTGAGTAGAAACTGCATGCATAGGAAAATATGGGCAATTTTTACACTGCAAAAGGCTAATTTGATATTTACATAAAGATCTCATTTAGCCTCCTTTAGTTCTTTCCTACAGTAATAGAAATGGCAAGGAACAAAATGACATACTGAACTGTCATTGAACCTAATTCCCTATCTCTTAAATCCAGTGATTTACCATTTCTTTAAAGCAGTATATTTTTCCTTTTATCTGTCACATTCATTTTCCATTTTTTCCCAAGATGCAAGTCCTGATGGTTTGATATTACAGTCTTTTTGGCGAGGAAAGGCCACAGTTTTGTTTGCAGCACAGTTTTGTCCTAAAAAGCTAGTATTAATTGTACTCACTGTATACCAAAATAATAGCTTACCTTGCTAGCAGGCAGACTTTACAGTCACTGGTTATGATACTCTTTTCCAGCTGAAGAGTTTTGAATTTACTTGCCTGTCAGTGACAAAATTACCATTCCAACCATCAAAAGAGAGCAAAGCAGAATTTCTCATCCTAATTTGTAGCAACTAAAAAAACAGATATATTTATTTACCTGAATCCTTATGCTATTCTTCTGCTCCTTTACCTTTTCCTCCCTTCTGTTCCTCAGCTAGGCATCACTGTCCTTTGCAATATCCAGTGACTATCGGTCCTTAAATACACCATTCTGGCTGCATGTGATATAAAATACACATATTATACACCAAATATGACTCGCAACAACTTACAATAAAATGTTAACATGCTGAATATAGGCTTAGGAAGTGCCCATCAAATATTCAGGTTTCCATGTTAGTAAGTGATGATACATCATCTGTATTCTGGCAGCAGGACAACACCATACAGCTTTCCAAACACACATTAAAAGCATGGCTTCTAGAAATCTGAGATTCAAGACATTCTCATGCCCAAAGTGTGGCAGACTATTTGTAATGCCATTCTGATCTTGTTTCTGCCATCCGGATCAGTGCAGCTCTATGGATGACTCTGTGGATACTGACCTTGCAGAGTGTACTGTAACATATTCATCTACAGCAGCAGTTACAGCTCAGGAAAAAGATCTCAGAGTCACAATGGACACTGCTCTGGAACTGTCAACCCTATGTACAGAAGCAGTCAAAATATTGAGCACCATATGAAAGGATATTAAGACCAAGATACAAGGCATCATTCTGCCATTTGATAAAATCTTCATGTTCTCATGTCTTGACTACTATGAGCAGTTCTACTCCCTGAATCCAAGTAGGACTACTGTGGAGTTACAGTAGAGAGAAGGACAACTACGATGATCATTGTAATCTAATAGATGCATTACATGGAAACAAGAGAAAGGCTGTGGCTTTTCAATTTGGAAAGACTAAAGGGGCATTATGATCAAAATTTACAAGATTGAAATTGTAGTGGTTTGAGGCAGGCCATTTATTCACAAACTTCTGCAGTACTGGAATTTGGAAGCATTCATTGAATCTATGAGGTTAATTAAAAGTTGGTGAAATAATATATTACTCTGAGATGGATGGGTGACCACTTGTGCAAAAATGGATTAGAGAGGTTCCTAGACAACAGACCCATAAACAGGTGCTAAAGGGAGTAGATAGGGATGAACTCTGTAATGTGCCAACTGCAACAAACAAGAATATTGGGAAACCAGCACTGAAACAGCCACTGTCACATACTTTGCATAATAGAAGCTCCTAGTGCCACTGCTGGAGAGCAAACAATGAGCTAGGTGAGCTACTGGTTTGACTTAGTAGGGCATTTCTCATGTCCTTATGTTCCTACCTATACTCAATTAATCCTCAGAGTACACATATGGGGTAAGAAAATAGTAGTGTAGCCACTTAACATGAAAGGATTATGAGTCATTGTAGATTTATCTAAGATGTGCCAATTGAACATAGCAATTCATATTCAGCAAGTTATGAGCCCAGACTTCCAGTCCCTTGACCTTGGCTAAAATTCTAGTCTGTTAATAGAAAGGAGAAATTAATTTTGGCAGTTGTGGTGGGTTGACCCCGGCCAGTAGCCAAGTGGAGGGAACAGGCAGCACGAAGGCTGTCGTTAATCATCTCTTACCTGAACTTCAATATTCCATAAGCACTCCTTTGAGACATTGTAAGCTAGGTTAGTGTTTCTTGCCTGTTACTAGGAATCAAATTGTAACCATATAAGGTCAAGAAAATGTTTATCATCTGTGTTATTTTTTTCCTTAACACATGCTTCATTATTCATGAACTTAAAAGTACTACCAAGGCCTGATGATATTTCTCAGCCAGAGCAACCGAGAGAGAACTGTTGGAGAATTTCTTAATTACTTCCCCTTTTATATGTTCGTTATATAACTTCACAGTGATGGTTAGCAGGACATACCAGGTCTTGGACATTCTCAGATCACAGCCATAGCCATAAATATGTCTGATTCCTATCAATTAGAAAGCCTCTCTTGCTCTTTTTTTCCTTCTTCTCTTTCTGTTATGTTTCTTTATTACACCAATAGAATCAACCCCGTGTCCAGTGTAGGGGTAATACAAGATAGGTGCTGGACCCCAAAGGAGACCACATGCTGGCAGAAGAGCAAGACTGTTCAAAGAAGTAATGAAAAGCTTCTCACTGTGATTTGTTGTGCAAGATAGATGCTGGAATGCATTTGCATTAGCTGTGAGAGGTGAAGATAAATGAAAACAAAAAGAACAGTTTCATATATAAAAATATGAAAAAATATAATAAATAAAAAGGAAAGTCTAGAAAATATATGCTTACATATTACAAATGTTTGAGGTAGGACTATGTTTTATGCATTTTCCTATTCACTGGAGTCCCAACAGTGACTGGGTCATGAGTGCTTTAATCATGCGCACAGCATTAGTTGGATGAAATTAGTGGATAACCTTAGTTTTCATCATATACCTCAGAAGATAAAGATTGCTCAGAGGCTAAACAAATATAGCTTTCTTTTATACCCACCTTACTATTTTTTACTTATTAAGTATTGTCGGTGATGCTGGAGGGAGAACTGAACTTCATGTGTTGGCCTTATCATGTTGCAGTTCACAGTTACTCCACTCCTTTAGATGCATTATCAAAAAGACAAGGAACTGCTGTTCTAAATAGTGGGTTTCATTTCTAAATTAATTAAATGAGAAAAAAAAAATCATATGAGTAGATGTTCGCAGTCACTTGAAGCCATTAAAAGTATGGGGTGGCTAGATGCAAAGTCAACTAACATACTTGTCACTTGCAATAGACATAAGCACTTAAGAAGCACCAAAGTACGATTAAGCATGTAAAATAAATTCAACTGTTGTAATGTTTTGTTAATTAGTTCAGGTGCCTACAATCAGTCTGTATTTGAATTTTTTAACCTCCAAAAAGCAAAGGTACATGGGTGTCAGGTTAACACACTTGGGTTTATGCAGTTATTAGCAGTGGGAAAAATTGCACAGTGTGAAGAACTGGAATTATTTTCCTGAGTTAGGAAGGATATTTTTCAATAAATAGTGGTTGAGTTACATAGCCAGAGTATAGATAGTGAGTCATTTGCTATTCTTTTTATATTGGACTTACTGTCTGCATTATATTTATCATTCCCTCCCAGAAACTCCACTTCCTTCTTTTCTGCAGTTATCTTTTCTGGTTGGTCATATCCCTGATTGCTCCTTCTGCATCTCCTTTATTACCTTTTAATTTCCCTCTGTTCTGCTGGTATTTCCTTGAGTTCAGCTCCATTTTCACCAGTTCTCTCTTGTCTCTTCCAAAGATGTCCATAAGCCTCTATAATTATGTCTCGGTTTTTTTCTTCCTGCTTCTTTTCCTTCTTACCAAGCCTTGTTGTATTTCAATCACCTTCTGCATTTCTTACCCATATCTCAGTCCAAGCAGAGCTGAACTTCTGGCCTACTGTTTCCTAACAGATATTAAGTGATGTAACACGCAGGCATTTAAGTAATTTCAGGTACAAAAAATACCACTAAGCTCTAAAAGTGTCTTTTGTCTTTACAACTGGGGACTCTGCAGTCAGTGTGCGTCTCTGAGGCTGCAAAGCCTTCTCTCTCCTATCTACTTTTCAGTAGTGCTGAATACTACAAAAGTACATGTATAAAGCACTTTTTATCCATTCTTCTTTCTCTCACACAACTTAAAAGTCACTGTCGTCCCATTATTCAGATTCACTACTGTGGTTTCATCTCCATGCCTTCCATTATACCTGGTATACTAGTCATCTCTCCCTAAATCCAATTGCATTTTAGATCAGAAACCATCCAAAATGTGTCCTTTCATCTACATCCATTTCTCAGTCATTTGGTTTTCTATGGGCTTCATTGCTTTAATCTTGCCCTCCTGATCCAACCTCAGGAACCTTATTCCAGAGCAAAACGTGACAGTTAGATTCTTTTCTTACCAACCTGTAAGGATACCAACATTTATATTTTTCTTACAAGTCTGCTTCACTTCCTTCAGATTCTTACAGTGGTCTCTTGGTTTGCCTCAATTTCCTTTTCTGCTTTTGGCTTTCTGGTTCTTCTCATGCTGCTTCCCATTCTTGGCAGAATCCTCTATGTCTAATTGCTAGCTCTAGTATATCTTACTCTTCTGTTTCAGACTGCTTATCGACTACTTTAAAATACAAATGCTACCCATACTTTTCTGCTCCAGAAATTCTCTCTTTTTCCAGAACACTGGGGATCCATTTTTCTCACCTGGATTCAGTCATATCTTTAACCCAAAGACTCCTTCATTTTACTGTATCATGTATAATATGTGCAGTGTTGCTTAAAGTATTAAAAAATAAATCTAAAATTTTAAAAGCAAGAAAAGAGCATGCGAGTTTACTTTGCCTTTCTACATCGTCATCCTACCCTACAAATTCTATAAAATATTTATTTTTCTTGTTAAATAGGAGAAAACCTACATAGGTGGGCTAAATATCTGTGTGCTGATGTTGAGAATAGAGCTTTATCAAATCTTCAGTTAGATGAGAAGGTTTAGAATTTTGTCACAGGGTAGTGACCTTTTATTGCTTCTCTTAAGCAAAAGAAATTGATTGGGTTTTCCATGGATGCGAATGATTAATAAACAACAAAATGCCAAATGAACCTAGAATATAAATCCTTTTAAAACTGATGGGCTTATTTTGGTAAAATTTGACATAATCCCTCTCATTTGAAGGACAATTAAATTAATATCTACTTGAACAAATTTCATGTAGCATGTATGTATATTGTGGGTTAATCCTAATGTGCATCTCCAAAGGTCTTCACAATGTTTCAAGCATTTGTTCTTTTTTCCCTCTTAACATTTCTGAAATGGAAATTCATCTGTGAACGGTGGTTTTTATTCATGTTTTCTCAGAAGCACATTTGCGTGCCCAGAAAAGAATCAATATTATGAATGAGAACTCTCCCCAAAAGTCTTTAATTATATGTCTGTGTATCAATATGTAATATTTTATGTTTCCTCAGATTTTTTTCTTCTTTTAGCTGACACAGGCAGAGTTTGAAAGGAGTAAAATCAGCAATGTAACAACGAAATGCATGCAAACTTGTTAAATGTGATGGCAAAATAAAAAGCTTCAGTCAGTATGATCAGTTTAAAAAAAAAATATAGCCAGCAAACTGTCTATCATGTGATGAAATTTGACAGTAGGGATTATGGCTTTGATGGACCAGAACAGCTAATAGAAGAAGCTGACATTTTTGAAACCCAGCTAATTAAGGGCTCCTTCCTTAATATTAAAATAAAGTCTTTGTCTGGGTTTTATGGTTGGAGAATCAGGTGTTTTCATTAATATATGCCAGTCAGTCTTAATAAGCTTGGAGGGCAGAGGAAGTTATTATTGAGTGACCTTCTACAAAATAAGCATGTTGCTAAGGGCTCTAACCCTGCCCTATTCAGACTGATGAATCTCATTTCCAATGCAAAAGCTTCACAAGAAATCCAAGTATTCTCTGTGCAATCACAGAAAATAATCCTTGTGTCTCTTGTAATGTCCAGAATTGCCACTTACTATACTACTACTGTACAATGAATATTACAATACATATTATTTTTCTAGCACAATTGTCTACATTTATGAATTGGCAAGAATAGAAAAACTTATTGTCAAGACACTTGTATTGAAAAGCCAGCTCATTTTAATACTTCTCAAATAGTCATCTACCCTGTTCATGAATTATAATGCATAGAATACTGCATTATAATACATAGAATATCTGACAATACTAGCTTTGAAAAAGAGATATGTCTGTATTATTACATATTCATTTTCAAATAGATTTTGAACAGATTTTAAACCATTCATTAAAATTCATTGAAATGATAAATTCACAGTTGGATTTTGATTGACTCTTAATCTAATTTTACATTTGATAAGTTTTAATCTTTTTTAGTAGTAATTTTGATTTTCTGTAGATTTTTCAAGCTAAGTGGAAGAGTGTGGTAAACTACTAAGACTCGTCATATATTTGCTGATAGAAATTAGAAAATGAGCTTGAATATTAAATAAGTGCAGCATTGCAACTCCCACAGATGTGTCTCTTTGTGCACTGGGCAATTTCCAACACCCAAAGACTTTCTGCAGATATTTACTAATGTTTTGTTACTTTTTGTTTTCCTTCAGTTTCTCTCACTAGATCAAGTCAGTACTCTAAATCATTCTGTGAGATGCTGCACTCATAATAAATACAATGGATAAAGGATGAAATTCAAAGCAACACATCCAGTTTACTGACATGATGCTAATAAAATAATATGGCTGCCATGTAGAAGTGTCAGAGTTGGGAAAATATACACGCTCCTAGGTCACCGAGTAACTCTAAAAGTTGAGTATGTAATAGGAAGCAATCAAGTGCATCACATTTGCAGATCTCCTTCCTTTAATTGATGGCATAGCAGATTGAGCTACTTTTTTCTTATGCAGTCCAAACCAATTTATCACAATCTATAGAGTATTCAATAAAACTTATTCCAAACAGCTTATTTTTTTTCTTCATTTACATTGATGATGAGGCTAAATTGGCTTCAGAACTCAAATGTTACCACAGAAGTAGATAAACATACTTTCGGATAGTTCTTGCTCAATAGCATTAGATACATAAATATATTATAAACCAGTGAGATAGTTCAAACCTGTGCCAGTGTTAGAAAAGGCAAAACGGGGGCCCATGTATTTTTTTTACCATCTATGCATTTTTTCCATAGGGCATTTTGACAGAGAATTAAATGATAAAATAAAATAATGCTTTGGGAAACACATTTCGTCTTTAAAAAGGCTCTCTATCCAATGCAATGTTTGAGTTAATTCTGAATGCCTAATGGATGCCACATTTGAATACAATAACACTATTTAGTCCAGTTAGCCTACAAAGTTCTTTGAATATGAAAGTCTCTCTCTGTTCTGTTTTGTTAAAGTCAAATGCATCTTGGACTTTCTGTACCTTTATTTGATTTGTGTATTTGCAGTTTGGGATTTTGGGTTGTTTTCACCTTTCGGCTTTTTTCTTCCAAATGAAAGTAACTTCATTTAGCTCCATGACTAACCTTGATCCTATCCGATTTGGACTACTCTGTAGGAAAGGGAAAAGTAATAAGTGCAACATTTTTCTTAGAATGTGTAAAAATAATAAAATTAAAATCCCTGCACATCTTTCTTGCTTCTTTGTGTTTGAGGGAAATGTGTGAGTGTGGCTGTAGATGTAGATGGTGGAGGTCCATGAGCTACCTTCAGAGTGCTCAGTGATTGGCACTCTGTATCTAGGGGATAGATATGAATAATATAGGGAAAACAACCCATATAGTATTTATTAGCATTTCATTGGCAGCTGCAAACCACAGAACCAAAACACTAGATCCACCTTAGTAATGCTTCTTTCAGGTGTAGTGTTGGGCAGTTACCATACTGTTACTCTGTAGCTCTTTCTGTTCTTTTAGTATTTCAGTATTTAAATAATGCAGAGTAAAACGCTTAAAGCACCCGAAAGCAGTCAAAAAGAAAGGAGTAGGAATCACAGACCTTGCATGTCAATAAATGTTGGAGGATTTTTTTTTTCTTACTAACAGTGAATTTAGAACACCAAAGCTTACTGTTAAAAATCTGACCAAAAGCCTGATGATTTCTGATGGTAAAACTCGTATAGACATCAATATAACTAAGAATGAACCCTCAGAGAGAAATATTCTATTCTCATCCTTGTTGGTATTGTGTTGCTAAATAGTATGACAAGGTCTTTCTTACACCCTCAGCAGTATTTTATGCAGTGCCTGCTGTGTCTCATCTAAGATCCCATATTAGTGCTCATTCACCAAAAAAAAAAAAATCATAAAGCAGAAATAGTGTCTTTATGCAGAACTCGATATTCATAAATAAAACAACCAAAGTCACTTTACTCAAATACTGTAAATGCTATATTTTTTACTGTAAATGTAATTGAAACAAGGTTTTGCTGCTGGAAAACAAATGGAGTACTAAGCTAGATTTACTCCTTCTTCAAGAGGGAGTAAAAAAAAAAAAGAGTAAAAACCTCTTCAAGAGGTTTTTTATGAAGGAGGAAGGAAATTTATTCTAGAGCAGAAGGTGATTTCCACTTCAAAAAATTTTCAGTGTAGCTCAGAACTAGGCTTGCAATGAGAAAAAGATGTTTGAAAAGGACTCCATGATTGCTGTCAGTTGGGCAATACTGAAATAAGTGTGGTATCAAGCTTGAAAACTCCTATAATATCAAAGTGAAGTGCTAAATCTAGAGCTAGGCAATCTTAATGTAAAATCTCAGAGGATCCTCCAATGTGCTGAATCATCCATCTGTGTTGCATTTGTCGTATAGATCTGTGCATACTCACAGATGGTGAGCTTCAGAGCCAAGACTAGTGTAAAGGATAAAAATTCAAAAGTTAAAAAACCACATCCCAACATATACGTGCAATACAGGACATTTAGAGCTGTGAGAAGAGGGCTAATTTGGCATAGGTAAAAGAACACAAACGTAGCTGTAAAGACAGCTGGAACAGTCAGCATTTCCTGCACTACCAATACACTTGTGACTCCTGTAGTAACGTGACTGTGGAAAATATTACCTGATCTGAATGATCAACATGGCTAATCACATTTAAGAAACGGGCATTTATTTGCAGACAATATCTGTTTGCATCATGTATAACTCCTACCTTTCTCTTCAGCTGCAGGCTTTGCTTTTCTATTCACTCTTATTTTCTTGTCTTTCTCATCTTTCATAAAACAGAAACTAAATGTCTTGGCAGCTACCTTGTGCTCTTACCTTTCAGCTGTTACATTTGAATGTAGTACTATTTTTCTGTGCCTGCATCTACATAAGTCTTTAATGACTTTCAAATTCGGAATGACCTCCAATTCTGGGTAGCAAGAAAAAAAGGGTGGAATTTTCCAGAGGGACCCAAAAGGAGACTGAAGGAAAGAGAAAGAATTCGAGATGGGAAGTAGAGAAGATATGTGAATGACTTAAGAAAGAGAATGGACTGGCTTGAAATGCAACAAGAGTAATCATTTAAACAAAAAAGCTGATAGGAGTTCTGGGAATATTATCCACAGTGATTAAGGAAAAGTGAATGAGAAATCTCTCCTCTTTCCCAAAGGAATAGCAGAATCTTTTCTTCTTTTACTCAATTTAGTAAAATGCAAATGTGTTTTAGAAAGCAGTTAGAGAAAGCTGTGAAATTTGAGCTTTTAGCCAGTATCCCAATTTCCTTCTATGTACCTCATCAAATCCATCCTGATGCACTCTTAAAGAAAGAAGCTATAAGAGCATCTGACTTAATTTAGAGGCTTCCTCCCACAAAATCATAGTCTTATTCAGGGTTTTGACAGCAAGATCCTCTTCCAGCCTGGCACATGCTCACAGAGGCTTGTAGAAAGAACTGTAATTCCTTCATTACTGGGTTGTATAGGGTTACAAAGAACTGCCGTGGGCAATCTCTGTACAAGATGAAGAGAAAATAAAAACAAAGATATGAGAGAAGATGGGAGCAGAACTAAGCAAAAGCAAGGGTCCAAAGATGTATGTTTAATACCCAGTGCAAGTGTTAGCTGTCTTGCATATACTTGCTCCTGGTAGACTGGGTGCAAGTTTTTTCAGTTGCAGAAGGCTACAAGCCCCAACCCCGTCCCGACAGAAAAAAATCTCTAGTTTATAGCTGCCTAACATAAACGTATTAACGATATTATATCCATGGCAAAATTTCAAAAGAACTGTCTCAGTCTGAGCATCCAGAATCAAAGGCTGCTTTTGAAAAGTTGACCCTGGCCTTTGGGGAGAAACTGCAAAGACTTTTCTTATAATGTTTTCTGAAAGGTGAATTTGAATCTCATTTTGTATTCCCACATTGGACTAAATTGAAAGTGCCTCCACTGATGTCAACAGTTTAATGAAAATTGCTGTAATTTCATGCATTTTTTTGGTAACCTATACTAGATGTGTTACAGGCTGCTGCATATATATCCACATGTGCACAGTAATTGAAAGACTTCTTATTTTATTGCACCCCATTTAATATTAAAGTGAAGTTTTTCCTTCCCTCTCTACTAGTATATACAAAACTACATTCAGAAGAATTTTCAATTTCTGTGTCTATCTTTGAGATACATGAACTAAAATGTGAAGCAAGACGGGTAGGTAAAGAACATGGTACTTCTGCCAAAGCAGTTCAGTATTCAGCAGAATTGTGTGTACAGCATCCTGTAAAAGTTATGAAGATACCCGTTAGTCCAGAGGAAAGCCTATTCTAATTGTGGTGTCACATTGTGCTGTATTTCACTCTCTTACTGGTGTATTATTTTGTAAATTGTGGTACAGTGTGGCAGTTGTCATATTGCATTCTGTACCTCATTTCTAATCTTCCTTGTGGAGTTACATAGAGCTTGGTATCTAGTAAAACATGAGATAACCAGAAAATTACTAATATAAATGCTTATTCCACTATCCACAATTTGGATTATTAAGCCTAAACCAGAAAAATTATATATGCCGTAAGTATATTACAGTTTTTTGAGTTACCGAACTATTTCTCACCATATTTGACCGTAAAAAGTACTTAATGAATCAGTCCTTAATTGCTTCTTCATTATTAAGGTGCTTACTGTGCACTGTCCATTTCCACAACCTCAAAATACTGTTTATCAATTTAATTAGATGAGTTTTACTGTATCACTAACTTCTGTTGTTGCAAAAGTACGACAGTTAAATAGTATTGTTCAGTTCAGGGAGACTAGCAAAGTCTATTGGCGTACCTGATTGAAAAAAGCAAATTAATCCTTGTTTCCGTTTGTCCAGAATATGGGGTGATTCTGATTTAGAAAAGTCACCTGAGCTTCGAAATAGTTTCACTATTCACTAAACTATGAAGTTTCCAAACATGCAATACTAATATCTCAGTATTTTATACTATAACAGCAACTTTTAAAAAATATTAAGTCCTCTGAGATATTTAGAAATGGCATGAGAAAAAAAGTGTAGCCTAACACTATGTAAAAGAAAAGAAAAAAATTGTCAACCAGTTTTTCTGCTGAATAATCTGCAGTTTCATGTTGCTGTAAGTAGAGGTCCACACTCCACAGTTACTTCATTTGTTGCAATCTGCAGCAATTCTCTCCAAGTTGGTACAGTTAACCAGCTGTAAAAACAATGTTACTGAAATAAAATCCAGACCTGCCATGGCTAGACTTTATGCCAGGTACCACACTCAATTCTCATTCTTCTTTAAGATTCTCACTATTGTTAATAATAATAATAAAAAAAATATCTCAGACACTACAGTGTCGTAACCATTGGTAAATGTATGTTCTTTATAGTGGTGACCACTGTGACTGAAGTGTAGCAAATAAAGTCAGCATGCATGACTTGTCTTACTCAGAGCCACGCGAGGCAGGAGTATTGCTAGAGACCTTTTGACAGTTAGCACAATACTCATTCCTCTAGAGCATATTGCATGCATCCTCTACAAATTCAGTTCAGTTAGAAAAAAAGTTTTTTGTACCAGTCAGAGTAGCATATGAAAATAATTCCATCTCTCCGTGCTGCATGCCTCATGATTATAGATGTGCTGAAGCACCAATAATCAATCTCACTTACTGGAGAACATGTTGTCACTTGCTGCTCTTAGTAATGCAAAGTATTCTACAAGGAAGCAAAAGTAATACAGTTTGTGTTTTTATAAATTATTATGGAATTAAAATATTAGCTGAGTGGCTGCAGAGTTCACTTAGGTTCACTTCAGAGTACCCTGGGTTTTAATCCCACTTTCTTCCAATCATGCAAGCAATTTACAGAGGTGGTGTTAGTCACATGATTTTTCCTTCTCCCAGTGAACTGTTTTCTTTCTGCAGGAATTACTTGAAAATAATTCAATCCATATTCTACAGAATTGTTATCTCTAGTGTAAGTGGCAGCTGGCAACAAGACAGTTTACAGGTGCAGAGATCATCTATATTAAGCAAAACTAGCAAACATTCATTTGCTCTCCACTTACCTTGAAGAAACTTCAGGACAGGTTTAAGTATCTGCTTAGTGTTTTCTTGAGTTGCGGAATTCTGAAAAGGCTGCTCTCTCAGAAGCAAAAAAAAACCCAAACCCAAACCAACCCACCATAAAACTGAATTGATTTCCAATGAGTAAAAAATTAATTTAATTAATTTGAAGGGTGAAAAAAACCTCTTTAGTCTGTATCTCGTGCCAAAGATTTTGTTAGATCCAGAACTGTAAATCTGAGAAAGAGTAAATTGGCTAATGACAAGACCCAACCTGTGCAATTACATAGGGTCTTCTCAGAGTCTGATATTCCTTTTAGGGCAATTTTTAGCCTACAGACTAAAATGAAGGACTCTTAAGCTGCCACTTCTGGGTATTAGTTTGTTCATGTCTTCTCTCTCTTTTGGTTTTTTTTTTTTTTTGGTCACCCAGAGTTGCAATGATATTCTCAGAGATTTCTGTTGTTATTGCCATACTAATCCATACTATAGCTAGGTCATAGCATCATTTTGAAAGATCTTGAGTTCAGCTCAAGATTGGCAGTAAGAACAAATTAGATCATATCTCTTCTTATAAGCCATATTCAGAAAACAAAGATATAGTTGCTTTTTTTTTTGTTTGTTTCATCTTTCATGCTTACAGCACAGGTGCCATTAACTCATCTGTTCCCTGAGAACAAACAGGTTTATTTGCAACATCTTGCAACAGTAATGAATGAATGGATAACAACAATGTTAGTGTAAAAAGTCCTCTTTTTTTTTTTAATTGTTTAAAGTATCTTAGCAGAATATGTGTAAAATTCCCATTTGAACAACTAGAATTCTGTTTCCATGGACTCGGAAATAATGATCGTGAACCTTGCAATTGCTCCATATAAAGCACTTGTCAAGGATAGTATGCTGGAATTTCCCTTGCTTTACTTCACCATGAGCTCCTCAGATCAGTGTCTCTTGCTTGTTTCCTGAAGACAAGGTCTGAAGACAAGGTCTGTTACTTATAAATGTCCTGCCTTATAAAACCCATACATTTCTGTATTTTTGCTATTCCTGTGCATATGCTTTCTTATTTCACTTTTGCCCAGGCTACCCTTGAACCATGACTCTTTTCTGGGGAGGTGGGAGCAGGAAAGTGTGGAGTGTAGTGAAGCAAAGCTCCAGTTTTCATGGTGTCTTTCCTACTTCAAACATTTAAGGTTAATTTTATGTGTAGCATGTTTTGAGGTGGGTTGTTTTGTTGCCATTTGCTATGGGATGCGTGAGTGCTGGTGTTTGAAATGGGTACTTGGACTTCATAGTTTACTGCAGTAAATAATAGTACTGAGAAATGAACGATATGCTGAAGTGTTTCAAAAGAGGACTTGTGATTGAAATAAAGTAGTGAAAAGCTGAGAGACAGGGTTTATCAAAGTGCTGCAGTTTACCTTCATGCAGAAAGAGACTGGCTGTTTTCATATGCACTAATCCCCAAATAACTATCAAGAAATATTAAAATACACATTTTATTAGTTTCATTTAATTTCTTAATTGCTCAAATTCAGTTTACCAATTTATTGCTGTGTGAAATGCTTAGAGGCGATGCGTACATTAAAGGGATTATTTACATGTAATCCCTCCCTCCCAAAGGATACAAACTGATCGTTTATGAATCCTGATTTACACTCTGTAACAATACCAGATGAACGAAATAGTTACTGTAGAATGATGTAGCTCCTGGAACTGCAATGCTGTGTGGAGTATATTTAGTACTAAAACTGAACTAGCTCGTTCTCACTGATCATTTTAGTAAAGGTGCATGAACTTCATTCTTAGAATGTAGATGAACCAAACTAAAACTGCTTGCTGC
>JAUMJK010000245.1:5127500-5135000 GCA_033558105.1 Coccyzus lansbergi
AATAAATTCAATGTAGCTACTGTTAAGTGCCCAGTAAATGAAAAATCAGCTGTTTCCAAATCTCTTTCTTTGGGCAAAACACTCATCTGAGAGTTGTAAGAACTACTCTATATTTCTCAGTGGTAAAGAAACATTTCTGTTTCTGTTCCTAAAACCATCCTATATCTCTAGCATCAGTCACTGTAAGACTAGTGTAAGGAATAACATATCCCAGCTGCATTTGAGAATGAATTGAGCTGGGACAAGGGGCCCTTGGAGCTTACTGAATGGGTGAGAGCTTTTAAAGGGAGAAATCAATACTACAGCAGGATTTAGACAACTTAGCAAAATATATCAGACAGAACTTTGGTCAAAGAATAACTACAACAGCAAGTTAACCCATGGAGTTCCTTATGTACGGTCTATATAGTATTTCACTTAAACTCTTAGTTGAGAAATAGTACATTACTCTAGTAGGGGACTGAAAGTATCCAGCCTGTAAAGGTTACAAATTCACTTTTCTTAAAGGCTACATCCTCACATGCGTTCTCCAAAATTTCATTGGTTGTATTTTTTCACATCTAACCTCAGGTTAGACATGAGCAATTAAAGAATTGCTCAATTAAGTAAAATCACTGAAATGTAAAGAAAATTTACCCTTTTTACCTGAGTTACTACTTCATAGAAGAGGTACCTTTCTTATAGTCAGAAGCAATACTAAAAAGACTAAAAGACTTTCTTGGGAAAGTCCTAGTTGAGATGAATACCTGTACTTTGTTTGAGAAGAGAATTAGCATCTGAAAGGTCAGTCATTGCAAGTGTATTTGCTGAGGTTTTAACAGAACACACATTCAGTAACTGCATATTCTGTGCATAGATTGACATCAGACACAAGGACAACTGTCCACAGGTTAATGCTGAGCTTGTGTGAGAAAGACTATAACTTCCTCATAACACGTTGTGTGCGTCAGAAGACAAAAAAAAAACCCCAAAAAAGAACAAAGCCCACCACCAAACTCAAGAAATGTCTCAGGTAAAACTGAAGAATTATTTTGGAGTCTCTGTAATATTCTATGAATTTTAGATTTCTAGATTTTCACTTTAAAACTCTTTTTCCTATTTAAATGACACAAAAATAGTAAAAGCCTATGAAAAGACTAAGTAAATTTCCAGTTACCAGTAAAATACAAGTTAAATACAGGGGAAAGTCACTCCTTTCCCATCCTGTCCATTTCAGTAAAATGTGACTTTTAAAAGCCCGGTTGGAAGTATTCAAACAATAGAATGCATAGTAATTAAATTGTTTCTTTGGGTAGTTTCAAAGCTAAGGAAATTACATTAACACATCACTGTTCACTAAACTTCGTTGCAGTGCTCTCAAGGAGAGCTAGACTGTGGGAAATGATATTTCTGACAATGTTTTTAAGCCCTATCTGCCTTCAGCTGAGGTATGAGACTTCCAAATGCACTCATTTGGCATTTGTAGTAGTCCTCAGCAAAAGTATACGGGAAGAAAATCTTTCTTGTAAATATTTTCTTATAGGCTTCCTAGTCATATTCAAATCATAAAATATGAATAGTTCTCTTTGTGGCTGCAATTAATACTGGAAAATTGCTGGAAGATTGTGTTTTCTGGCTTTTCCAGAATCTCCATATGTGCCTATGTGTCAGGTACCTCTTGAGCTGCAGAACCTCTTGACATGCCCAAGCCAGTTTCAAAGTTGTTGGTTTGGGTATTGCTGGCAGTGGTGCTAAAGCAGCATAGATCTCACCTCTGATGCAAAATTCACCTCAAGTCTGAGTAAATATTCAGAAGAATCTGCTAGAGATAGCTAATTTTGCCCAGAGTTGTCTGTGATTAAAAAAGACACTTCTACATGTTGTAATACTCCTTTTAACAGGGAAAGGGTTTATCATGTGCACATGTAATAAAACACAAAAGAGCAGGATAGACCTCAGAGACATCCATCTCAATTTTTGCTTTAATTTTTTTCTTTAACCGTGCATTCAGATATAAATGGTTCATTTGGACTATGATTCTAGTTAAAATCAGTTAAGAGGTTATTGCCCTGCTCACACACAATAACCTCTGCCACAGATTAATGCCACCAAAGTTGAAGGAAGAGCATGGGCAGCTTGTTCACCTTCAGGAGTCACATTCACCACCAGATTACTAATACATGCTGAAATCAGTGGTGGTTTCAATAGTGGCCAAGCTGAACTGTGAATTGTAGCTGCTGAGAAGCAGACTCTCTAGGTTTGGCAACCTCAGGCAGAAAGACCGCAGAGACCTAGCAAGCATGGTTTTTAGGTCAGAGTGTCCTATCTGTAAAAGCAACAGGGAAGGCAAACCCCACACTATGCCAAAGGGAAATGAAGCTGCAACCTTGCCGTGTGTTCATGTAAGTCCCATCACAAGGCTGGCTGCCTCCCCTGACAGCAAGGTTTTCATCAGAAGAGGTTCACTTCTTGTGAATGCACAGTGGGTTAGGACACAATACATAACCTGTTCTTCCTGTTGCCTTATTTTCTTCTATTCAGCAAAGTTCTTTTGTAAACACAGTGTTAGAAGCTGCCATGAGGTCAAAGAGCATTCTGCTGAGCGATTGTTCTCTTTGCAGCTAGTGCCACCAACTTCTGGTTCTTTCATTTACATTAATAGAGCTTACAATTTCCTTCTGTCTGTCGTTTTCAGTTGTACACATACTGAAAATGTAGTTAGGAGACTTATCTAGAGCAAATGAAAACAGGCTACTGGACCTAGAGTGTCAGAGAGTCTAACCGATCCTGAGGTTAAAAGCACATCAGCCCACAGCTGCTACATCTATTCTATATTGATTCTTGTGCGCCAGCAAGGATAGTCTAGAAGTAGAATTTTAAATTTCTTTCTGGCTGATTTTCTGGTTCCTAGAACAGTCATCCCTGAACAACTTATGTTCACAGGTTCTGATGTTAGAAGTACAGCCAGGAGGTGAGTCAAGTCAATAGAGTTCTGTGAACTGCTATGAGCTGCTGTTAAATACTCACAAACAGGGAATATAAAAGTATCCTAGACATAACTTCCCATGTCACATTCTGTCCTGAAGGTAGCTCAGGCAGAACATAAGGGCTTCAGTCAAGGGAATTCCACAGGAAGTAGGTATGAAATACAGGCTGAGGAATTAAACATAGATATAAGCTATGCCAGTGTAAACACCCTGAGTTCTACCAGTTAATTTGGCACACAATTATTGTTCAGGCTGATCAAACTATATTATTGCATGGTGCCTGCAATGTACAAGACATTCCTTAAAAATCTTGTCATGAAAGTTAAAAATATAACCTAAACAACTGTGCACCGTCTTGTTTCCAACATCATTCACTTGTAAAGTATTCATCTAGAAATACTATGTTGTGTGTTGTGATACCTATTAAATTCTGTAAACATGATAACAATAAGGAATGTCAAAAAAAATTTAACACCCTTTGGTAATGTATTTCAAAAACAGCGTGAAAGTGATCTTTTCCCCCACTTTGACACGTGAATTATTTACTGCCTAGTGTCAATTTCTGAATAGCTGAAGTTTTCTATCAATGAGATGAATTAAGAGTCAGGCAAGGGAAGCCATCTCACTAACCCTGCATCCAACCCCATTCCCAAGGCAGTTTGACTGTATCTACAGCACTTTCTGCTGTACTGCAAATGTCAAACAGAAGGCATAATGGATTTAATATTAGTGCTGGCCAAGGTGTTGAGGGAGCTGTTAATAATGTCACTCCAGTTATTGATCTGAAGCCTTTAGAAATCAAAGAAAAGTGAGAGATTCCCAACTGGGGAAAGGCACAACAGTGACTGGTTTTTATTACCAATATATTTCTACATATATAGTGCTGACTTTCTGGAATTATGTGATCATCATTAATCTTGGAGAGATTTTTGGAATCATTATGTGGTAGGGTAATACCAGGATGATCTGTACGTGTGCTAATCTTAAAACTTGGTTTCATTGCAGCCATGAGTAAGCTTTAAAAGCTACAGTAGTGGTGGCAACAACATTAAGACAAATATTCATATGGAAGGCAGTTTTGTTTCTTTGAAACCATTTACCGGTGATGTTGTCATGTCTGGATTTGACTCTTCCTAAGAACATTGCCATTTCATTGATCTACTAACCTGAGATATGTAACTGCTATTGCAGGAGGTTGAATTTTTATTGATTACCATGATCATGGCTCAGCTGCCTCTGTTTACCGCAGAGCTAAACTTGGCTTTAAGTCTATACACTTCTAGGTTCCTTTGTCATAGTTAATTCTGAAGGATTAACTTGTACTATTTTATTCTAAACCAGAAATTGATTCCTTGTATAAGTGCATGTTTTCTTCTTTCAACCAAATTTTTCAATCTTACAGCAGTATGTAGAAGAGGAACGTCTGTCATCTTTTATCAGTAATTAATAAATGAAAGCAAAGTGTAGAATTCCTGTCAAATGTATGTCAAGTAAACATATAGTTTCTTTCCATGTATATACAAGGAAGATAAAGATGAATCCAGTAGGTACCTTGCAACAGCTATGTACTGGATTGAATATGAAATTTGTCTCTACCACAACTGTGCCATAAAGTAGGCCCATTACAAAGGGATATATACACATGCAAGTGCCTAAAAACTGTGTATGTACATATGTATGTGTGTGTGTGTAAGTAACATAAAAGATGTACATGTTAAGTTCTGAAAATAGCTATTGCACTACTTATTATATTAAAATATTAAGTATTCCAAATAAGTATAAGTGGGGAAAAAAAGATAACTTTGCTTTTGTTTGATCCCCATGTGCAGTGAGAAATGAATACTTTAAAAGAATTGATTGTTATACACAAATTCTATTAACTCTTCTGTGACTCCTGTAGAGTCACTGTTGCACTCTGGACAGACCAGTATTTAGTGGGGTCCTGTAAATTCTTTGGGAATAGGCAAGAAGAAATTAACAATCTGACTGGAGGGTTGTAGTCAGTGTGGTTCGTCTTCTGTAGTCCCTCTCTCCTTTATAAAGAGAAAGGTGTAGTCAAAGTAGACTGAAGAATCTCTGCTTGCCCCTATTGATTTCCCCAACTGCTTTCCTCAGATCTATTTGATCTGTACTTTGAGGTCAAGATTTTTGTTTCATTGATCATGTGTCTGTAGCACTATTAATGGAGTGTATTCCTGTATCAACTAAAGGGTTGTAAGAAATAAGACTTGTCTTCCTGAATATCCCATCTTACCTGGGGTTGTTCTCAGTCATACAGCTTAGTCTGGAAGAATCACAATAATTGTATTTGCAACTTCTCGCACAGATAAATCTATACAGTTTCTTGTGATATTCATTTTTTCTTCATTTCATTTGCTCATTCAAGTAATTTTAATTGTTAGTGCATTTAGTTTATGTTCCATTAATTTGTGGACACAGCCATGATGTCCATTTCAGTCTTCCCTCACAAGTGATTTGTTGCAAAATCTTCCACAGTTTTTATTTTGTGCCCTTCCATCAACTATTTTAATTTTGTGCCTCAGTTTCAGAAGAAGGCCACATTTTCCCAGCCAAAAGAATAATTTTAACCTGTCACCAAATTCACCTTTATAGCCTTAAATTGCCTTGTCTTTTTTTCTCAATCTGGTATTAAAAATTCACATCCTGTTAACTGTTGACCCAACCTCTTTTCTTGTATTTCCAAGATCATTTTATTTCTTCCTCCTAAGTTTTTCCTCTGCGTCATTGTCTACCTTTCCAAATTAACTACTCTTCAGCTATTCATTATATCTATTTTCTAACTATGGTGATGTGTTTTTATTTGACAAATCATTGATGGATGAAATGTAGGTTGCACATTTATTTTCTGATTTATTAATTTTGTTTATTCCTCCTTATAAATTTTGAGTCATAAATTCAGAAATTATTATGTTAAACAAGGGGGGGGTTGTGTTTCTCTGTAAGATAAAATTGCATTACAGGCTTTATTTCTCCAATCTATGGGGTATTAACTTGTCCTTCAAGTATTATACTTCTAATTGCAACTGGATAGTCTGTTTCTTTTGCGTATTGGAGTAGAACAGTACTGACACTTAGTAATCTGGGTTTTCGTGCAGATCAGACCTGGTTGCTTAAAGCTCTCAGCTTTTTGTAAGTCAGTTATGTTTAATTCATCATACTGCAGACTAAAACCTTGTTCTTGTCAAAATTACACATTTCTATCTTCTTTATATACACAAAACAGCAGAGATACAAAGGGTGATATTACTTGGTATCGATTTGGCTCTGTAGGGGGCAGAGATCAGAAAAGGCAGAACTGGCCAAAAGGAATGTCCACCTCCAGAGAACAATTTCATTCATAGTCACACTGGGAAAAGCCTTAAAATATTGCTTCGGTGTGAAAGGTTTACTGCATCCAGCTCTCAGGGCTTTTCCCAGGCAGTTTGTTTCAAATACTCCTTGCTTTTCAGCTGTGAATAGTACATGCTGACTCTGAATAACTTGCCTAATTTATCACCACTTATGGTCTCTATTTGTTTATCACCAGGTAAAGTAGATACCGTGTGTGTCTGGTTTTGTTACATTGCACTTTTTTGCTGGAGAAAATTGTTCAACCAGCTGCCGGGCAATGAAAATATCCATTCCCCTGCTTGTTTCCCGAGTCCTCTGTGCCACTGAATCGTGATACTTCCAGTCTGAATTTGTCTCCTCTCCAGCAGTGGTAGGTCAGTTATCAGAGATCGGTCTGTTCTCTGTCTGTACAGCACCTAGCATGGTGAGGCTGTAGTCCAGGGGCTCGGCAGTGCCACCTGTGATGGTGATACTCATCTACACTGGTCAAAAAGATAAGGCTTTGTACAGTCAGGCTATTGCACAGATCCAAGCTGATTGTGGGAATGCTTCTGTGCTGTCTGCTTCTTCCCAGGACCAGGCACTTAGTGGATGATATTGTGGCAGAACTGAAACACAATGTTAATCCAGTCCAGCATAGGTGATTAGGAGTAATTATTTTATTAACTGTAGTTTATCAAAGTGCATCACCCTTAAAGGTTTTGTAGAACATTGAATGAAACGATGTAGTTGTGCTATCATCAGTAAATAAAGCTGCCTTTTTTTTTAAATTTTAAGTGAATTTCATTCTGTTGATAGGTGCCAGATGGAGACAGCCCTGGGGAATGAAATTGTTTGTTTATCCACAGAACACGTACAGAGTGGGCAGCAGCAGCGTAGTTTCCCAATGCTGTTTCATTGCTGTTCTCCAACCTTGCCCTCCAGTGACAATCTATAGAGGTGCTAAGGCAGTTCACAGTCCATGCCCTGCCCAAACTCCATGTGCTTTCCTGTGAATATCTGCAGTAGAGCCAATTAGCGTGCATTTTCATGAACTTTTTGGCATTAAAAGTGTGTTGGTCCCTCAATCCAGTCCAAATAGGCTGCCAAATGATAATACTAATTAACTGCTTACCTAAGTCACTGACTGATGCACAAAAGATCAAGGCTGTAGTTTTGTATTTTCTGTTGTATTTCTCCTGAG